>ML818880.1:47670-65086 GCA_009831015.1 Picea engelmannii
AATTATGTCGGCTTTAGGCCATTATTTGTAATTATACCTCCTAGTCTCCTATATATACCAAGGAGACATTTTCATTTTGAATCATCTTGTACTTGAACATTTAAGTGGGGTAAAAGGAGGTTACCCCATCGAAGAGGCTTATTATCTGAAATTAACTCTTTTTCAAGGCGTTGAGTACTTTTCCTAAGGTTTTTCTATGCTATATTGAAGTTTGGTTCTTAACATATGGTATCAGAGCTCAAGGTCTTGGGGTTTCGCTGCTACATATGAGACACCGTGGCATTTTCGCTATAACTTTTTTTCTCCAACTGCAGCTCCAGACTTGTGCTCTAGATGATCGAAATGAGTGAGTGAACAAATGAGGCACTGGCCTCTCTTATTTATACAATCTAGTAGGTGTTGAATTGAGGTGTATTTTCACTAGTAGGGCCGACTTCTCATTTTGGGTGGTTATAACCACTTTAATTAATTATGGGGGCCGAATTCTCATTATGCATATTACAATTAGGGTTTGACCAATCCACAAAAGGGGATTTGGTCATTTACAATGCCCGACATGATCAATCCATAAAAGGGGATTGATCTAATGAATAATACATCAATAATAAAATAGAATACTCTTTGCAGTTACAATATTTCAACACCCCCCCTTAACAAGAAGGGTATTCTACAACAGCATCAGGTGAGAGAGAGGGAAACATCATCAACAACATCTTGGAACACTGACTGGAATATCTATAAATCATCGAAAGTTTTTCTCATCATCATCATTCACAACATGGCGCTGGAGTAACATCATCATTCTCATCAACATGAAGCTAAAGTAAAATCATCATCTTCTTTAGCATGAGGCTAAAGTAACATCATCATTTTCAGCATGAAGTCTTAAACAACATCATCATCATCATCTTTAGCAAGAAACTGAAGTGGCATCATCATCATCATCTTCAACAAGAAGCTGAAGTGGCATCATCATATTCAGCAAGAATCTAAAGTGGCATTATCTTCATTTGCATCAACATGGATTAGTATAACACTAATGCATCGCCATCATCAATAACAGCACAAGGTTGATAAAACATCAACAACAACAATATCACAACACAAAGGCTGGAACATCATCAACAACATCAACATAGTAGCACAAAGGCTGGAGCATCATCAATATCAGCACTAGGCTGAGAATCTTCAACACGAGGTTGGAATCACAGCACGAGACTGGCAACACAACATCATCAGCATGAAGTTAGCATCACAGTACGAGACTGGGAACAAAACATCATCAGCACGAGGATGGCATCACAGTATGAGACTGACAACACAACATCATTAGCATGAGGTTGGCATCACAGCACAAGGCTGGCACATCATCACAGCATGAGGCTGGAACATCATCAAAACACTACTCCCCCTTTCGAGGGAGGTTCTTTCGGACTACACCAAGATTATCTTGAAATTGGTCAAACTTTACACAAGGTAGAGGCTTGGTAAACACATCAACAACCTGTTCATTCATGCTAACACACTGGAGCTTTATGGCTCCTCTCGGCAACATATCACAAATGAAGTGATACAGATCTCTATGTGCTTCAACTCATCATAGAACACATCATATTTATACAACTTTGGTTATCACATAGGATCATGGTGGCTTCCATATCCAGATCAAATAGATATGTCAACAACATCCGAAGCCATATGGATTCACAATTGGCGTAACATGCAACAATGTATTATGTTTTTGTCGTGCTGAGAGCAATACTTGATTGCTTCCTACTCTACCATGAAGTCATGGATGACCTTAGACTGAAACAACATCCTGAAGTTCTCTTTCTATCAGAAGCACTTCCAGCTCAATATGAATCGGTGTAACCACTCAGTCTGAAATCATGATCTCTAGTATAGTAGAGACCAAAATCCAACTTACCCTTAAGGTATCTCATCATATCTTTTGTAGCAACAATGTGAACACGTCTAGGTTGAACCAGATACTGAATCAAGGCAAAACATATATCTAGCCTGATATTCGTCAGATACATCACTGAACCAATAATTTGTCTGTACAGAGTAGCATCAACCAATTTTGACGAGGTATTTACTAGGAGCTTCAACTTTGTTTCCATGGGTGTGTACATGGATTTACATTTCAACATTTCAAACATTTTCATTTTAACTGCATACTTCCCTTGGTTAAGGAAGATCTTCTATGTGCTCTGCCAAACTTCAAAACCTAAGCAATAAAGCATTTAGATCTTCTGTAGTGATCTTCTTCTGCAATATGTGATGAGATTTTCTTCATCTTGTTAAGAATACATCATCTTCATATAGTAGTAACATCATTGGCTCATCATTCATAACCTTGAGATAAATCTTAGAATAAACTTTATTGAAGTATTTAGCCCCTATGAGCTGATCAAGGAGGTCTTCGATTCGAGGAATCGGGTACCAGTTTCGGACTGTGATTTTAGTCAGGGCCCGATAAACAATTCAGAGTCGCCAGGTCTCATCTTTCTTTTGAACCAACACGATTGGGCTCCCACAAGGCGATGAGATGGAACGTATGTGCCCCTTGTGGAGCAGTTCATGGATCTGCCTCTTGATCTCCTCGTTTTCTAACAGAGAGTGACGGTAGACTGGCCCATTGGGTAGCGGTGCGCCTGGGGTCAGATCAATGGGATGCTTGACCTAGCAGTGAAAAGGTACCCCGGTAGAAGAGGAGAAGATATCTGAGTATTCTTCCACAACCTTATCCAAGTGCTTCTGTTGTGTGGAGAGATCGGTCACAGAGGCCATGGATGTGGTTGCGATCTTTTTCTCACTCTAAGAGCGAATCATGAAGAAGAAAAATTTCCTGGTCTAAGAGATGATCTTCCTACATTGCTTGGCAGAGATCAAGGAAATAGCACTAAGAGGGACTGCCTTGGGTATCCTGTACAATTTCCTATTCAAAGTAATAATAACATTATGAGGCCTAGACTCATATACAACATGACGTTTCCATAAATAAGGTTGGCCCAAAAGAACATTACAAATTTTGAGAGGAACAACATCATGCAATGCCTCGTCTTTGAATGGATTGATGTCATACGACAGTCGGCCACGTTGGCTGACACAGAGATCGCTTCCTTGGAAGAGCCATCCAATGGTGTAGGGTTGTGGGTACGGCGTTGTCGGTAGGGCCAACCGCTTGACGACCTATGCTGGGATGAGATTCTTCTTGCTACCACTATAAATGATGAAGTGCAGTGAGGTTCCTTTTACCCACATCTGTGAATGGAAGAGGCGCTCGCCTTCTTATGGCTCATCCTGAAAGTTAAAACTGCTAAAAATAGTAATTTTCCAAAATTGCCAGAAAAGTGTTTTGAGAAATTTGGAAAAGGTAGGTGGCCACTGATATCCACCTGGATCAGACCACCCCATATTAAGAGAGTATAAATACATGTTTCCAGAAGAGGTACCAGGTCTACCTTCGAGAAGATACATTGACTTCTCGATAGAACTTGCACCAGGAGCAGTGCCAGTGTCTAGAACACCCTATAGGATGAGTACACCAGAGATAATTGAGCTCAAGATACAAATAAAGGAGATGATGAAAAAAGGATACATATGACCCAGTGTGTCTCCATGGGGAGCACCAACCTTTTTAGTGAAAAATAAAGATGGCACACTCCGACTGTGCATAGACTATAGACAACTCAATAAGACAACCATAAAGAACAAGTATGCCTTGCCAAGAATCGATGACTTGTTCGACCAATTAGGGGGTGCTTCCATTTTATCATTGACTTAAGGTCTGGATACCATCAAGTCTGAATCAAGGATGAAGACATCCACAAAACATCCTTCAGGACAAGGTATGGTCACTATGAATTTGTGGTGGTGCCATTTGGATTAACCAATGCCCCCGCCATTTTTTTGTGCTTGATAAATAATGTACTCAGCAAATTCCTAGAAATATTTGTATTGATTTTCATTGATGATATCCTAATCTACTCCAAGAATAGAGAGGAGCATGAAGAACATCTTAAATTAGTGCTACAAGTACTAAGAGAGCATCATCTCTATGCTAAGTTTAGCAAGTGGGACTTTTTCCAGAAGCAAGTCCATTACTTAGGCCATGTCATTTCTGAAGGAGTGGCAGTAGACCCTGACAAGATCATATCTATCATGGAATGGCCTACCCCAAAGGATGTATCTGATATCAGATCATTTATGGGCTTAGTAGGATACTATAGGATTTTCATAAAAGGATTTTTCAAGATCGGTTGTCTAATCACTTCCCTTCAGAAAAAGGGGGTTAAATTCACTTGGACATCAGAATGTGAAGAAATATTTCAGGAACTGAAATACCTTCCAACCCATGCACCTATGATGAATATTTCAGACCCTAATATTGACTTCCTCATGTGTACAGACGCATGTAAGGAAGGACTTGGAGGAGTCCTTATGCAAGAAGGGTGTGTAATTTTCTACGAATCCATAAAATTGAATGAGAATGAAATCAATTATGTGTCCCATGATATAGAGTTGGCTGCCATAGTGCATGCTTTAAAAATGTGAAGGCATTGCCTTCTGGGTGGGAGATTTGTACTTATGACAGACCATTGTGGGTCGAGGCACCTGTTCGATCAACCAAATCTCAATGCTAGACAAGTTAGGTGGATGGCTCTCCTTAGTGAGTTTGATTTAAAAATCAAACACATCAAAGGAAAAGAAAATAGGGTGGTCGATTCCCTTAGCAGAAGTGTGAAAATGATTCACCTGGCAACAGTAAGCAACTGTGAAATGGATGTCAGGGAGAGAGTCAAGAATTCACAAGAAACAAATGCATTCTTCAAGACCGTGGTGGCATACCTAAAGTAAGAGCCCACAAGGCTAAAGTATGAAGTTTATCAAATGTTGGATGAAGGCTTTCTGACCTACAAAAACAGATTGTATATTCCAAGTTGTGATGACTTGAAGAGGTTCAGAATGAATGAACTACACAAGAGACCATATACTGGTCACACAAGTTATTAGAAAATGATCATGACCACTAGGAAACAATTCTATTGACATGGATTGAAAAAGGACATAGCTGACTATCTAGCTAAATGTCTAGAATGCTAGTAAGTTAAGGCAGAACATCGGCACCCAACGGGGTTGTCAAAACCTATACCAATTCCAAAATGGAAATGGGAAACCATCTCCATGGATTTCATCACCGGATTACCAAAATCAGCCAAGCAGAATGATGCCATCATGGTAGTGGTAGACAAATTGAGCAAGTATGCTCACTTCGTTCCTGTCAATTCAACATGAAAGGCAATAGATATTTCCAACCTATTCATGAAGGATATATTCAGACTGCATGGCATGCCTAGGGAGATTGTATATGAAAGAGACACAAAATTTACTTCAAGCTTTTGGAAGTCTTTAACGGTTGGTTTTGAGACTAAATTGTTGTTTAGCACAACCTATCACCCTCAAACCGATGGAAATACAAAAAGAGTAAACCAGATATTAGAAGACATGTTAAGGATGCATGTAATGCATCAGCCTAAGAAGTGGGAAGACTACCTGACATTGGTATAATTTGCCTACAACAATGGTTATAAAGAGTCAATGAAGATGAGCCCTTTTGAAGCCCTCTATGGTAGACATTGCAATATTCCAATCAGCTAGAGTAATCCAATCGATAGAATTACAATCGGACCCGACATGCCGAAATAAATGGAACAACAAGTGATTAAGATAAAACAAAAATCTGAAAATTTCTCAAGATAGACAGAAGAGTTACGCCGACAGAAAGAGAACTCCCAGAGAGTTCAAGACATGCGACCATGTCTATCTCAGAGTTAAGCCCATGAAGAGTTCTCTGAGAATGGGAGTGTGTGCCAAGATGGAACCTCGATATTGTGGACCCTTTTAAGTCATGGATAGAGTGGAACATGTAGCCTATAGGCTAGCCCTCCCTCCCACATTAAAGGGACATAATGTTTTCCATGTTTCATTATTGAAGAAATATGTACATGATTCTAATCATATAATTGACTGGTCTGTGATCCAAGTGGAGCCGAAGGGATAATTCCTACCAGAACCTCAATGCATACTAGACAGGAAGGAAACCTCACTCAGGAACCAAACCATTACATAGGTCAAGGTGCAGTGGAAACACTTTGGCTCAAATAAGGCTATGTGGGAAATGGAGGATGCCATGAGACATGCATATCCATTTTTGTTTACTTCTATATATACAGAGCAAGTTGACAAATAGAACATCGAGGACAATATTCCTTTAAGGGGGAGGGGATTGTAACACCCCTGTTTCCCCGAGTTTGTAAATATAACTATATGGTCCAAGAGACTATGGAAAACTCAATATGTTTGAATGTTTGATTTGATGAACCTTTGCATAAAAGGTCAATGAATGTAAATTATGTTATTTACTAGAGAATGGATAAGTATTGCATGATTGTTTGAAGGGGGGTGTGCTAAGAGAGACCATGAATGTTATGAAATAGATGGTGATGGGGACCAAGAATGGTTGTGTTAACCTCCACCATACCAATACTTTGTTGGATTTAATTGCTCAGGATCAGAACAACCCTCTGACCCAGGAATGAATTACAGTCAGGCTAGTAAGTGGGAAGACCTACTCAAGAATTAATGAGGGTATGGGGCAGACTGCCCATCTGTAAGGTTTCCAGACCTGACCACGGACTGGGAATTTGGGCCACATGCAATCTTGCTGAGGAAGGCAAGAAAGGAAGGCACGGTGGGAAGAGGAAGACCTGTGAATAGTGAAGAGACGAGACACGGAGCTCTCGGGTTTGAGGAAGAACTGTGAAAAGAGTGTGTTTTGATCGCACGAAATAGAGACTGACTCAGGATAAGGAGAGTAACCTTCATCCCTATCTATGATTGAATTGGGAGAAGGAGAGTAACCTTCGTCCCTATCTATTTATGTGCCGAGAGAAGGAGAGTAACCTTCGTCCCTAACTTTCGTTGAGCCGAAAGAAAAGATTCAATCTCAAAGCATCGTGGTTTAGCTCAGGGGTGGCCAGTGGTAAATCCGTTAGGAGTGGTTGAGCCTATGGTTGTGTGGAAATGGGCACCCCTTTCAGCAGTCCCATCACATCTTCTGGTTCTGATAAGTGTTTTCATGCTTTGTGCTTTGAAATGGAATAATGAATGAATGCATTATTTATATATTTAAGATTGGCATTTGTATTGACTAATTGAGTGTTGTATATGTATTTATCTCCTTGAGGACTTATGCTTCTACTTGATTTTCCATATTTTCTAGTTTAACCCTCGAAGGTGTTTTCCCTAGGGAGTTACCTCACCAATCCAAAGTCGAAGCAAGCCTCTTGGCACCAGTGTCATCTCGGTAATTCCATGAGATTACCCGCCATGTTTCATAACTTAAAGTTCTGCAAGTTAGGAAGGTGTTTCCTTCAAACCAGTAGCCTAAGAGACCTTAGGCTCACGCCCATGGCCTTAACCAAACCTCAGCTAAGAGAGAGATTATAGCCCGAGATTCACCAGAGGGTCCATATGACCAGGGTCTAGGAAACCTGTGCTAAGTCCGAAAGGAGCTAGATCTTGATGGCTTCGGAGCTTTGGGAGCTTGAATCCCTGGGATTTCAAACATCATAACTATAAAAAATACCTGAATGTCAGAGTCGCAAAAGTTTGTGAGTCGTTGATCTGGAGAGTCCATTGGGGCCCATTCTCAACCATCTGATCGTCTAGTGGAAGGTTTCACGTATGGTACTTCGACAAAGTTCCACTTTGGGAGAATGGAGATGATTTAGAATCAAACTCCCTGAATGCTGAACTTACGAAGTGAAGGAGAGACGTAGATTTGGTGGAGTTCATTAGGAGCCCCACCTACCGTCCAATCATCCAAAAGGAGGGACCCGCATAGGGTACTTTGGTGAAGTCTCGCTTCGGGAAAATGGAGTGGTAGCAGAGCCAAAACTACCAAAGGCTGAACTCTCGAAGTAACTTGGACTGTAGATCTGGGGATCCTTTGGGTCCTATCCGAGCCATCGGATTTACGATGTAGTTATCCCGGTGCTGACCAACTTCGAGAGAAAGGTGGAGTTTTCATTGCAAAAATCCTGAACGTCGAAGCCCGAAGTGACAAGAGCCTTCAATTTGAGGACACTTCAGGACTTATCCTAGCCGCCATATCTAGACTGTGGTTAGCCCAACGCTTACCAACTTCGGGAGAAAAGAGGAGTCTGCACCACCAAACTCCCAAATGTCGAACTCTCGAAATAAGAAGAGTTGTAGATATATGGGTCTATATGTCTAGATCTCGACAATGATATCTGAGGGATGTTAGAAGGTTGTCGATCTAGAGTGACGTAGAATAGTGATGTCACCCAGGGTGACATGGACCCACGGTAGACATGCCACGGGTCACCTGGATTCATGTGAATCATATACCCTATAGGCCCATTGGAATGTGACACATGACACCCCTAGCCCCTTACACGTGTCAACCCCCGGCACAAGCCCTCCTAGCCAAAGTGGTTGGTGAAGTGACCAAAACTCCAGGAGTCTGGGACTTCGGACTCCAGAGGAATTGGGGTATAGTATTGTAGGGAGTCCATCCTAGTCATTGACGTCATGGAACACATGGCACCAGATCCTGTACTCCGAAGGTTTAACACACCGGAAGGAAGAAGGCGTAAAAGGTTGAAGACCCCTGAATTCATGGGGAGTCGAAGGAGATATGAATTGTTCCTAAACTGAGACATGTGTCAGTATATTGTTAACTCCAGAGGAGAGTCACTCTAGAGGATTTGAAGCTTGGTGCTTCGAAAATCCTCGAAGCCCTAAGTAACAAAGAGGATCTCAACCGTCCATCATTTGGGGACACATGGTGGGTGATCTGTTACTTCAGATGATAGCCCCTTCAAAGAAAAAGTGGAACAAGAGTTCCCAAAGTCGTGGAGCCCAAAGTTCACCAGAGTCATCGATCTCAGAGGACAGGTGTCAGAAGATCTATCACTCTGGAGGAAGGCTCGTTGCAAGAGTTGAGAACTCCCGAAGGCCGAAGCATCGGAGTTCATCGTAACCGTTAGTAGTGGAGGATGCATGTCAAGAGATCTGTTACTCTGGAAGGATTTCACTCCGAATATTTGTGTGTGTGAAGACTCGGGAACTGTCGAAGCCCGAAGTCTCGAAGTGAATATGAGTCATCGATTTTCTAAGGACACGTGGCTTCAAAATTGTGAACTTCGAAGATTTACCACTCTGAAGGATTCGCATGGTGGTTGTTCATAATTTCCTGAAATGTCAAAGCCTGGAGTTCCGAAGTGAATCAGAGCCATCGATTCTCTGAGGACACGTGGCGTCAGATTGTGAACTTTGGAGATTTTACACTTTGAAGGATTTTCGTGGTGGTTGTTCAGAATTTCCCGAACTGTCGAATCCCGGAGTCTCGAAGTGAATCGGAGCCATCGATTCTCTGAGGACATGTGGCATTGGATTTTGAACTTCGAATATTTGCCACTCCAGAGGATTCACGTGGTGGTTGTTTGTAATTTCCCGAAGTGTTGAATCACGAAATTGTTGTGGATTGTTGATCTTAAAGGAGAAGCATGCACTATTGATTATCAAGGGGACACATGGAAGATGGAGTTCCATCCCATTATAAATCCAGTTCAGAGGATTTGTGGAGTGTGCATTTGGATTCGGCTGAAGCCCGAATTTCCAAAGGACGAGACAGGGTTGTATATGTTAGTGAGGAACAAGGACCATTGATCATGTTTATGTGATTTTGGAGGATTGTGCCTCCGAAAGAATTGGTCGCAGCATGAGGTCAGAATGCTCGAAGAGCATTGGGAAGCCATAACTTGCAACCCAAAGCTCAAATTTAAGCCTGGTAGAATTCATTAGAATGCTATGGGTAAGTAGAAGAGGATGAAGACCTCAAACAGAGTATTTGAGATGTTAAGGAGAGGGAAATTTTTATTCCCAATCCCTAGGTAAAATACTCAGGGGTCGGGTGTGTTACACCCTCGAGTTGGGGCTTAAACTCCACCAGGGAAAAAGGGCTCCTAATACCAAGATAAGGTCTGATACTAAGCACAAGGTGCCCACTGCTACAACTAGTCTGTAGTCTCTCATTTCCCATGCACTTGTCACACCCAAGGAAGTGTACCCCTTCTCTACTCAACAATACCTCGGTTTCCCCAGTTCCCTTCCAGGATTCCCAACAACAGGCCGGATAGGAATTCTATAATCTTTACAACTAATACCCAACACACCATGGAACAATTCCCAACAAAACTCTCACCTGAAGAGAATTCTCACATGCCTAAAAACCTACCTCTTCAACAACAAAGCTTTGGTTACAATACAGAAAATCCCCTTACAAGCTTCTCTTTGCAAATAAGATAATAGTCAAATTTTCCATATTGTCTAACCCCTTTTGCACATGAGAGTGAATTACTCCAAAAATGAGAGATCTCCTCCCGAAATACACTAAGGCCAGCAATACATATTGCATGCCTTCAACTCGACACTTGTCACCTTCAGAAGTAGCTTTAGTGACTCGTTCCCTTCCTTCAGGAACTTAGGATAAGTAATTATCCATAACTTACACTTTCCCAGAAATATTATAAAATATTCCCTAAGACTTGAGTCCCACCCCCTTTTTCCCTTTTCCAATGGAGTCTGCCCCCCATATCTTTTCGTCTAATAAGTTTGCACGCAGTGATATAATATTATATTAAGAACTTGAGTATGATTACTTTTACATGGATAAGCGCACTGGCCTATCTACATTCTGTCTTGCTAGTCTCATAACCACACAAGGTCTCCAACCTCATATACATATACATCCATATATATATATAACTCAGTCTCATGCGCAATTCCAGGTAATCCCCACACACTTACTCAAGTGCATGCAACACTGTGAAATGCGCACACCCTGTCTTTGATAACAATTCTCGCACACTACTCAGGTGCGCGCAACACCAAAACTTGGTGCCAATGTCTCACTAACCTATATGTACATTTACATTAACAATTGGTACCAACGACTCACCAACCTATATGTACATTTACATTAAAAATTGGTACCAATGGCTCACCATCCTATATGTACAATTACAAAGGGTTTCGTATTAGGGACATTACAATTACCAATGGCAAGACACAAGTGACTTGCTATAATGCCCCACATAGAAGTGATGATAAAGTTTTAAGAAGCAAATATTGCCTACAGAGCTTGACCTCGCAACAATGAACTCTTAACTAGAACAAGAACTTTTAGAAAGACCCTAGCATGTATTAGAGTATAAAACCCAACATGTAATGCTAATAAATTAAATTGAAAAAAAATGGAATCTATATCAATGAAAATTTTAAAAAAGAGTCCACCATATAATAATATATAATAAAAAATGAACCAATATAGATTCATCTTAATCTCTATCTTTTAAGTATTGATAAAATTGATAAGATTGTACATTCATTTATTTTTTATCCATCTCAATGCTTAATATATGTCGGCCTAAAATGGATCTATGTTGGTATGTAGGCATGCATCCCATTAACAAAGCACCCGAACCAAAAGCAAGTAAACAAACTAGCCCTACCACTACATTATGCCATGCATAAAAGTAAGCATTGAAATTTGAATTGTCAATGGTTGCACACCTGATAAGTGATGGAAGTTCTGTGATGATAGACTCAAACATAGATGAATTAACTTTATCACCATAAACAACAACTAGATTATTCACAATTCCTAGTGAAGCTTCCCTCAATGCATAATTGACCTGTTAGAAAATTCAAATGCAACAAGCAATATCTTAGGGTGAGTAAAATAAAACAATAAAACGCGACATCAAGCAAAATGAAACATATCAAAATAATATTCAAAGCTTAGGCACAACTCTAAAGAAAATAATTAAAGCTTACCTTTTAAAAAAATGTTCTTAGTTCTGCAACAACATGCTCCATTATACATGCCAAATCAATGTAAGGAGGAGAGTTAGCAATAGCAAAAAATGCCTAACACATTCCTCAACAATGAATGGTCATCATGTAAGTTTATGAACTTTCATTCAAAATGACAACAAGACGAAGAATACACTTAATCATTTCATAGTATATGATATAAATAATGGGGGGAAAAGGCCTAATTAATAGAATGAATTTACATTAAAATGCTAAAAAGGACCAATTGATGAATTAAAATTGATATAAATGAAATATAATATTGTGTTCTTTTGTCCAATGTCTACAACTAAGAGATACTACATGCTAAATGATAACCTATGAAGAAATCATAAACCAAACAAATAATTACATTTTTCGGCAATGATTACATTCCTATAAGCTACTGACATCGGCCCACTGACATCTGAATGGAAAAGATCCAATATTCCCTTGGACCTACTCCATTGCTTCAAAAAGAAACAATCACATTCTTGTCAAGTCCACACCCTCTGCACACTCCCTTCTTCTCAATATTGAACTCTGGAAGACCTGTAAAAATCCCCCTTTGAATCGGCAATTCCCTGTAGTGTAGGTGTCCCAACCTCCTACGCCACAACTCACATAGGTTTTCTTTTTCATGTACCAAATCCTAAATAGGCTTGCCCTACAACCTGTATAAAGTTCTCTCTCTAATCTCAACAACTAGTGTTGTGTCCAGGATACCTTTCTCTGGACGTATGAGTACTTTCCCTCTCTGAAAAGTACCGAAAAAACCCTTATCCTCCATAGTTGATATTGAGAGAAAATTCTTCTTCAAACTTGGTACATAAAGCACATCCTGGGCATCTAACGAACCTCCTGACTCAAGTTGGAATGTAACTGTTCCCTCTCCCTTCACTGCATACCTTGCATCATCACCAAGCTCCACATGAACGTCTAAGTCCCTCTTCGTCAGACTGCTAAATAACTCATGTGCTTTTTTCATATGATGAGATGCGCCATTATCCAAGAACCATGCACTCCTCAGTGTTATGTTGGTAGAAAGGCAAGAAACGAGTGAGTAATCCTTCTCAAATTTCATTGCAAACTCATCTAGTCGCATCTCTATTGATGTTGTTGTTTGTGTCTTTCCTATACCCTTATTCTTCTCTAGACATTGAGATGCATAATGTCCATTATTATGACATGAGGAGCACTTGATTTTACTCAAGTCTTCTTCTTCCCTGGTTGTAATGATCCTCCATCATTGTTACCCTTCTTGCAAGAAATATTTCATTTTCCCTTCCTTGTCTTACTAACAAGGGCCAAGTTCTCATCGCTACTTCCCTTCTTGTTTCTCTTGGAATCCTCCCGAGTCTCTTCCTGGATGCAATCATCCCAAAGTCTCAGTCAATCTGGTATTTTCTCCCAAGCACAGACTCCCTTGACAAATGATTCCCATGACTTGGGAAGACCATTCAATGCTACATTCATGAGATCCACATCCTTTGTTTTCTCCCCTATGGTTGCAAGCTGATCACGCAACTATTTAATCCTCATGAAATAGCTGGTAACATTGTTAGATATAGACAGCTGCATTGATCTAAGTCTATTCCTTAAGACCATCTTCCTATTCATGATAGTGCTATAGAATAAACCTACCAAAGCATCAAGCATCTCTTTGGATTTCTTCTTCTTAGGTAAGTGAGGAATTAGATGATCCTTCACTGAATCCAAGAGTAGCCACTCGAATTTGATCTCCTTCTTCTGGTGAACCTCCAAATCTACAGGATTTGTCGGTGGAACAACTACTTTTTCCACTAACTCCAAAAGGTCATACTCCTTTAACTCCAAATTTACTCATGCTTTCTAAGATAGGAAGTTGGATACTTCATCCAATCTATCTTCAACTCTCAACGGTGTTGTTGCCATCCCTAAGACCTAATAAACTTCCTTGGAAATAACTTCTTGTTAAAATTTCCCCTGCACTGACCTATACAAACTTGTACACACCTGTCACAACTGAACCCCACGTGCATACACTACCTTCCTGACTGGAACCCACATATGTACTCGGATGTGCTTACTACAACCCGTGTATACGCTCTTGTCTATAAACATACTCGCGTATGTACACGTCTGTTCCTTTTGCAACTTGCGTACAATTCCATAAATCTGCAAAACCCTAGTTATGTCTCAGTACGATTGTTTCCCTGAAATCCATCCTTCAGTTTATGCTTGTTGCTTATGGATCTACTAAGATCTCCTAAATATTTGATAGATCTACTATCAACTGCTATGGATTTGAGATCTGGCTTTCTCTTAGAACAATGACACTAATACCATGTTGAAATCCCCTTATTCCAATCCTAGGTATCTTGTTATCTAGTGATTTCCTAACTGCAAATAAGACTAGTAGCTCACAAAAAAAAAAAACAATGCTGGAATATTCAACTCAAACAAAAATAGCGGAAGCAAAACTGAAAACCAAATCAGGCACACATAAACACCAATATTTTTGGTTAGATACCCTTTGAAAAACCCCGAAGGGAAAACCAATGTTGAGATGATTTTATTATGATAAAATCATAATAAACTGCACAAACCTTACAAATTTTGATCCGTTGTATGACCCAGATCTGCACACTTTTTGAGGTGTATGTGTCTTTCCTTAATCACACCAGCGTATACACAGATGTCTCCACTGTGACCCGCATACATGATTGCAAGGACTATACAACAAGCTTCGTACGATGTGACCCTTCTGATGGCTTTGTTGGGCTTAAACCCACTTGTGGCTACCTCTGTTCTCTCTTCTCCTTGACCTAATCTCTAGATGGAAGTCCTTATCCACCTATCGAAGATCTCCTTCAATCACAATCCTTCGTGATCCAATCTTCTCTATGTCAATTGTATCCAACCGTGTCTCCTTCACCCTAGCCTTCCTTTTATAAGATTGAGTTATAACCTGGCCCTAATCTCCAAAGTGATTGATGGTTGAAATTACTTCTCACCTCACTTGAGATGAATGACTAATATTAAATGCTAATTAACTTTATCATTTAAATAACTCAACTAATTAATAAAAAGATTTACTTTAATAATTCATTTAATTAAAGTAAAGTTACCAAGGTAAAAAGCTTTGGACGATTTCCAAACGTCTAGACACTTAGACCTATGCAAAAATACTAGTCTGATGTTACCAAACATCAACACACTAACCTAATGGGAAAGCCACACAAAGACACTTACACTAGAGGGTGATCCACTAGTAACTAAGTGGGAGATGTTTAAAACCCTCATTAAGTCCTAGTTCTACACTATTGGGATATAAATATTGTGTTCATTTGTGTGGATGGTGTGTTCATTTGCTTGTTCTTTCATTTTCGTATTTCAATTGTTTTTATAGATTTGAGCAATGAGCTAGTGATAATAAATCTGAAATCTAAGGAAATAAAGTTGCATGATAAATTATTTCAATATAATACAAGATCTATTATAACGAACTATTCTAGTGGAATATCCATAGCAATTTACAGATCATGGACAGATTTGGATACAAACTAAGGGGCATCATTAGAGCCAAGGGCGACTATTCATGTTCCTACTCATGGGCTCTGCACATTAAAATTGTTTGTTATATAAACATTGAAGTATTCCAACATTGATATTCATGATTTATCTCTATTGAAACTTGATGTACAAAATGTTTGGATATGTCTTATCTCCTATTTATTTTATGGATTTTTCATGAACACAAAAACCTTGTAATTTATCTTGTGAATTTTTTAATATTTTGTGTGTTGTCTCTCCATTTTGAGTTTGTTAGATCATTGTGAAATATGAGTTTATCTCTATTGTGACTTTGGTTCGATTTACATAAAATTACTTCAATAAAGTACTTGTATTGTTGTCATCATAGCATTCACCTTAGTCTAGATTTTTGTCCACTTTTTAATCTTTTTAATCTTCTCGATATTCATCTCTAAGAGCATGCTACAAAAACAAAATACAAAAGTTCATTAAAAATGTTTCAGTTTATCTGTCATGTATTTTTGACTTTGTATCTTTAATCCTTCTTCCTGCATTCCGCTGAAGGAGACTTTGGATCAGTTTATTGGGATTTTTATCAATAACTAGTGTTCACCTTGCATTGAAAATTATTGACGGACTAGGGGAGAAACTGTGAAAGAATGCAGAACATCTCAGAAATTTGGAATCAGTCTGGTTGTACATCATTGTTTTCATGTTTGAGATCATTCATTTCAATGTATCCATAAATCCTTCCTCTTCTAAGGCACAATATCCTAAGCAACTCTCTAAGAATGATTCAATTTGTGTCATCAATAAATTACTTTAAAACGTCCAAACCAGTAAATAAAACAAGATTTCTACTATGAACAAAAACAACTGTAAACTTCTAATCTCAAAACAAGAGAAACCTTGCATTCCAATTTTATGAGTCCGAATAGAGTTTGGTCCTGGATGACTTGGAATCTTACAAATAGTCTCTCTCCACAGGATGGATTTTTAATTCTTTAATTTTCTAGATGTTATATCCACCTCCATCAAGTAATTTTCAAAAATCATTGTTTGCAGCAAAAACACAGTGAACAAAGATGCCACTGAATGCTATCTGGATGAAATCCATTCAATACCTCTTGTACCTGCCATCAATTATCAAATTATTACAAGTTTCCGGATGTTATATCCTCTTCCATCAAGTAATCTTTACAAGTCATTGTTCAAAACAAAGTGCAGCCTCCAAAGATGCAATTGAATGCCTTTTGGGTAAACTGAGCACTGCATTCCATACCTCTTGTACGGACCATCAACTATCAAATTATTCTCCTCTATATCATAAAAAACAAGTTTTGTAATAAACAACCAAGAGAGACTCATTAACTCAGCCACTCCAAATGCAACAAATCAAAATAGAGACGATAAATCACTAGTATTCAAGCTCAATGTAATACATTGAGGACAAAATTCTCATACTATTTTAAACCACTCTATGTTGGTCAAACTTCTCCTTTGACTTCTCTTGTCGTCAACAATACAACAATTTTATAGAACAAATATTTTTATTCCTTGTAGAATTTAAGGCTAGATCAAAGGTTGATGTGAGGTTCCTAAATCAACATACCGTCCCTCTTATTTTGTCAACAAGCCAATTTGGAAAGGCACCTCGTTTTGTTCCTTTCCATGTATATGTAGAAGGAAAAACATTGGTCAAATATAACACTTGTTAGAAGGTAGTTGGGAACATTTTTGGAAACTCTATTGCGAACTTTTGAAAGAGGCTAAAATAGCGAAAATATAGCCATGTTTTAGGGAGTTTCATAGACAATGGAAAGGGAGCTGAATTTAGAGGATGACTGGATAGACCCTCCTCCAATTTTCAAGAGACAGCAGGCAGGGTACACAGATAATAAGCGGGGTCTCAACCCTAATACAGAAATATCCAAAATTTAGCAATTTTATT
>ML818881.1:7317-23899 GCA_009831015.1 Picea engelmannii
AAGATGAAAAACACTTTCTCTTAGATTGTCCAACCTATACCCATATTAGATCTCATTTTCAAAATATTGATCACACTACCAACCTCCCTAACCTCTTAACTCAACAAAAGTATGGTGATCTTGGAAACTTTCTCTTAATGCTTTTCCAGCACAGAAACAAAATTCTAAAGAATCACAAGTAATCACTTACCCTCTTAAGGTTCGATAGACCAATTAGGTCTTAGTGAACGTTAATCATCATCATCATCATTATCATATATCTATCTATCTATCTATATATATATATATATATATTGTTTTCAAAGTTTACAAACCCTAACTATATATATACTCTAACTTTTCTTCCTATGGCTATATTCCTTTATGGAGAATTCAACAGAGAAGACCGAGGATGCCAGCATCCCTTTTATTGTAAAGACATAAAATTGATTTGTGTATCCCTGGTAAAGACATAAACGTAACATATGATTATTTGTGTGAAAAAATATCATGCATTCCTAAGTGGCTTTCTAAATGAATAATGTCCCTATGTTCTAAATGGAATCGTACTTCTACTGATTTCAAATTTGTGTTGGCACACAAATATGCTAGTGTTGGAATTGATACAATCACATAAAAGCACATGGAACCAATTAGGGTTAAAGTGCCATGTCTTTATTCCTTTATATGTAATCCATTTTAAACGGCCCGACGCGTGATGAACATAGTATGGAAGTCATTTTCATGATCGGGATTGGCATGGTATTTAAACACTACAATCTTATATATATATATATATATATTTATATATATATATATATATATATATATATATTATTATTATTATTATTAGGCATCTATATATAAAAGTGGGTATAATGGTTAAGAAAGTATGTTTTTTCTTAAAAGGTTAGAAGTTCAATAATAATAAATTAATTAAAATTTATTTTATTTTGTGTAATTATTGAAAATAATTTATAAATAATAATGATGAGATTTTTTTTTTTAAAATTACACATTTAACAAAGATAACATAAATGTTCTTATTTGTAAATAAAACAATTATTAATTTAGAGTTCACACATTACCAATCATGACAATGTAATAATCGATAACTTGTATCAACCAACACTACACTTGGGGTTATTCATGAGTTAGTACCAAGTCCTTTTCCCATAAAGTTTACATTATTGTCTTTTCCATAGGTTTACAATTAGGTTTCTATTTCCCCTCATATGATTGTTACACCCAATATCTATAAACCAAATATCATTATAACTCTATTGAAAGCATTACAAATACGTAATAAAGAGTCTTCATAGTTCATAGGTCTTACACCCAATATATATAAACCAAATATCATTATAACTCTAAGTAATAAAGAGTATTTATAGTTCATAGGTCTTATAATAGTTTTCATTCTATTTTCGAGGGTCAACTTTTTTTTTTCCTACAATCATGTGCAGAATGACCTAGTTTATTACAATAAAAATACTTAAGCTTAGATTTGTCATACATTTGATTTAGTTGTGAGCTTATGTTGTTCCTCGCCCTTGAACTATGAGTGTTTTGATATGGTCTCCTTTCTTATTATGAATCTTCCTTACCATATATTTGGCCATTGCTTCTTCTACTCGTGCCCTTGCCTCTTGACCTTGATCTACCTCTGAATATTTAGATAGAAACTTGGGTCTCGAAAGCATTTTCAAGTGATAAATAATTATTCCTATTCATTCTGGATTCATGGGACAACAAATATCCCAACAACTTAGGTCTTGATACATGTGTCAAGTCATTAGAATATTCAATGGATAAAATCACTACATCAAGTTCCTCTTATGTAAGGTTCTAAGAACCTTTTCTACCACTTTCTGATATGGAAGTTATTCACCATTTATTCTTAATTGGTTTACAATGTTCATGACTTGGGTCATGAACTGGTCTACTAAATCTGAGTCCTTCATCAAAATTCATTCTCAATGTCTTCAACTTTGTATTTACCTTGGTCATGCCATGATAATTGGTCTCTAAAATGTCCCCAAATATCTTTGAGAATTTTGCTGCTGAGATCTTGGGAAATATACTATCATCTAGGCCATTTAGGATGAAATACAGTGATTTTGCATCCTTCTTCCTATTTTCTTTGAAATGATATTTTTGAGCATTTGTCAAGGCTTGCTTCTGTGTCTAGTCAATTGGTTCTACATACCAACAAATACAAAATCCCAAACATTCTAAGAATGTAATAATGTCTTCATTTTGATCACCCAAAGTTCACAATTTTTCCCTGTGAGAATAGGGATCTATGGCTATGAGAATAGGGATCTATGGCTATGCAAGACTATTGTTGCTTGAAGCCATGTTTTTTTTTCGGAAGGGCTTTTCCTTCTCAAAGTATACAGCAAGAAATATTTAAACTTAATTTTCTTGTGTTATGGAAAAATAACTTCTGATCATGTTGTGCATGCTTGTCTATTAGAAAATGAAACAAAATCCAAGACCGACGAAATACCTATGTCACTGCTAAAAACTAGAAGCTAGATTTTTATGTTTAGAGAAATTAATCCATGCTGAAAATTGGCTGTTGGGTGTCTCCGCTCGAAGTAATTGATCTTTGTTTCTATCTATGTTCTCAGGGAAACCTATTGCTATCTTCTTCTCTTCTTTGTATCATTTTTTCTTTGCTAATAATGGGCTAGTATAGAGAGCATGAGATAAGGTTGAGAGTTAATATGTCATAATTCTTTCCTCTAGAAATTATGACTGATGATTGGTGACTTCTATGACTCTACTATGTCGAGGCTTTGGTAGGGCTTCTTTGAATAAGAATGAAGGCCGGAGTGGAGATTGAGTGAGGCTCTAGGAAATCATGCAAAGGGACAAGGGTGGAGACAAAGAAACAAAGATAAACTAACACTCACCCAACAAATCATTGGAAAGGATTCCCCATGACTATCTTCCTTTTTGAAGAATCAAACAACAATGAAGAACGAAGATGTCACCATCCCTTGCATTTCAAACTTATAAGTCAATTCATGGCCATAACTAAACCAATAAGAACCATAATGGAGGAAAATACGAATTGTTCTACATGGAGGAGGTCCATCATCAAGAAATAATATCTAACACTTAATTGATTTGGGATATTAATAAATTATTATTACTTTAAACCTTTAAAAACAATTATTGATCTCTTATTTAAAAAAAAATTAGAATTTAATATTTATAAATTTTTATTGACAAAACCTAAATTGAATAACAATAAAAATATTAGAATGTCATGGTTTTTTTTTACAAACTAAAAATATTACAGTAGTGTACACATTTAAGTTAAAATTCTAAAATAAAATAAAATTATACCAATATATGTTATGTTTTTTGAAAATTCATATTAACTTCAATTTCAAATGAGTCAATAATTTATTTTTTTTATAAATTTCTTAAATAAAAAATAATAAAATAGGTTATGTTTTTTGAAAATTCATATTAACTTCAATTTCAAATGAGTCAATAATTTTTTTTTTTATAAATTTCTTAAATAAAAAATAATAAAATCAATTATTTTCGTTGTTAATATTCATCAAATTTTAATATGGTCGATGATGCTTTTTGTGTATGCCAATAAAAACATAAAATTGAATGCTCATGCTTTTGTCTTTATCGACATAAACATAACATACGACTATTTGCATTAAAAACATTATCCATTCCTAAATGGAATCATGTCCCTATGTTCTAAATTGAATCGTACTTCTCATATTTGTGTTTGGGCACTAAACATAAATAATACAACTGCATAAAAGTAGGTGGTACAATCAATTAGGCTTGCACATCAATTTTGGAATAAAGAAAAGAAAGGTCATAAATATATGCTATTCACGGAATTGATACAATGACGTAAAGGCACGTGGCACAATCAATTAGGCTTGGACATCAGTTTTGTGTTAAAGAAAAATAAACCAAGGTTAAAAGTGCTATAGCTTTTTTCTTTATATGAAATAATCCATTTCCCCATAAAAAAAAACGCACATCAAACCTAAAGCTAGGGTTACCTTGATTTATGAACGAGCTAGGTAAACAGCCCATCGCGTGATTAACATAGTATCGAAGTCATTTTCATGATAGGGCGTTAGTAGTGACCTCTCATTGGCATGGAATTTGTTCACACTACACTCTTTGTGTGTCTCTTTCATATATATAACCATATTATTTGGCATCCACTTAATTAAGTTATATATATTAATCTGCATTTACTTAGTTAAGTTTTTCAAACATTATAATTGCAGTTTTAGAAATGTTGCAATGGTGGTGGTGGTGGTGAAAGTAAGATTATTTGGATTTCTTTAAAATGTTATTTAGATGCTTGAAAAACATTAAGAGAAGAGTTCCAAGATCACTAAAGTTTTGATGGATTAAAATGTTAGGAAGGTCCGTATATTGAGATTTAATTTGGGTATACACAAGACATTCTAGGAGAAAGTGTTTTTCATCTTCAACCCTCTTAGAGTCACAAAGGTGACATATTATTTCTTGCCATGGTGTTTACGGGATTGCCCATTGCTCAATTTCACTATTCGTCTCATGAGAATTAGTTCTTGTTTTAGCAATATTGATTCTTTTCTATACACTAGTAAAAACAAAGAGATACTTTTGATCTTCAAGGTTTGGGTTAACCACCACCTTATAATATCTTAATTTAATTTTATTGTTTAATTCTTTATCACACCATAGATTCTCCTTAAATTTATCTTGTAAAATACTTTTGATATCATTTGTATTTTGAGAATATTCCCCAATGATTTAGCTAAGACTTCGCATCATTATGCCATCCTCGCTTGAGCCGTTGGTGATTTTAGCTAGAGTCTAAAGCAATTTTGGGGAGACTCTTGTTATCCATGTTTTTTTTAATCTTGTTCTTGTACATTAAGTACCTAACCATAGTTGTGCCCTCAATGGGAGAAATGCTCGCTTTGACAAGGAGGATAGGATAGGGTATATTTCCCTTAATTTTGAGATTATAAGTTACAACATTCTTTCAGATCTTCTCTATCTTTCTCTAGGATTCTCGAGAGATAGTCCATCCCCAAACTTCACATCCATATAAGATAGCAGGAATGACAAGAGTCTCAAAGAGGAGCTTTTACTTATCCCATAGTCAAAAGTTTGCTAATTTACAATTGTTTTCAAGTCCATAATAGGATTTCCACTCTTTGTTTATCCTTTTCTCAATGCTATAGTAAATTAATTAAAATTTATTTTATTTATTGTAATTATTTTGATGGAAATTATTTGTATATAAATATAACAACTAAGTAAATAATAATAATATGGCTAGTTTAAACTTTGTTTTTATTTTTAATTTATCTTATAATGTATTTGTTTGGAATTAGTATTGTAAATTGGATTTTTTTTTTTTTAAGTAAAACAGATAGTACCTGCTATATTAAGTTATCAGAGAAACATTGACAAAATACACAAAGATATAGTTCTAAGCCACCAAAAATGTTGTCATTTTACCGGAAACCAACATAGTTTGGAAAACTGTTTTGCCCTCTGTCCTGCCTGAAGGAAACCAGGACAGATGGCCATAGGTCAAGTTTACATGTAACAACAACATGATTAAACATAAAACAAACTAGCATAGGAGAACCTAGATACCCGGTGACCTGTCGCCCTTGCCTGTCTGCCACGTGGACCTGGCTGGGATGGCGAATGGCTGCGCACAGAATGGACATTTCCTCTTTGCTGGAGCATTGGAGTAGGCGTCAAGGAGCAAGTCCAGACGCTATCCCATGAGAAGGGTTCTGTTCTTCTGGTCTTCCATGTGGCCTCAGAGTTCGAACGCCAGAGCCAGATGCTCTGCACGGAGGAATGGACAATGCAATTCATGATTACCTGCGTCGTCGAAGATTTTGTTCCCCACTTCCATGTTCATCCCAGCTCTCGCCTCGATCTCAGTCAATCCTGCACCGACCACTTCCTCCTTCATCCCTGGTCTGGTCTCGTCCACGTTCCTTTCGGCGCAAGCCTTGTCCCGAGCCTCGTCCTCAATCATTGCCTTCTCAGCATGGCTGGTGGGGCTGTAGTCACCCGTCCACAGTATCTCTTCAACGATACACACAGGGAATTCGTCTGCCGTCTCGTCTTTAGGACCGCTACCATCCTGTAAATCCGACGCCATGGCTTGGGGTTCCAGGGTGGTCACTAATTCCTCCAGGTACGCCGTTTCTTCAACATAGCAAGTTGGAAACTCATCTGCGACACCTCCCTCCAGACTGCTTCCAAGCTTAATTGCCATGGTATGACTGCTACGCTCTGTCCTAGTCTCAACAATAATGGCATGCAAAGCCAATTGGTCAGCGCGTGCCCTCTTCCGAAGAATGGAAGTCACCATCGATAGAGCGTGCTCCAGGTTCTTCCTCCTTTGCCTTTGCTCTTTGTGGGTGTACCAGGCCGAGCCACGGCAAGGCCTGCCTCACTTCCTGGTCATTTTTGCTGAGGGGTGGATAAAAATGCAAAGAGAATGCAACGAAATGAAAGTGAGCCAAGACGCCAAGGAACCAGAGCTGCACCAAAGCTCCCAACTGACAGGGAGGTCCAAAACGAGAGTGAACCAACTCTGTCCAGGCGCTCAAAATTTTGAATTACCAAATGACGGATTCCCCTGACTATCCATAAACCCTGTCATGTTGAGTGTAGTCTGAGCGAGAGATTTCGAGCGAGGGAGGAGTCCCTCCTCCGTATAGCATCTGTAATGGTCGGCTACCATCGTAAATGCGGAGAGGATGGGTGGCGGCCATCAACATTTATGCTATGGCTCGATGCTGAGCCATGTGGCGAGGCATCACCACATGTCACCCCATCTGGGGATTGTAAATTGGATTTAGTTAGAGTGATTGAGATGAATTCTTTTTATCCTTCCCACTTGGGTTCAATTCCCACAAAAATGACTTGTCTTAATAATGTGTGAGTAGTGTGACAATTTGTTGGAATATATAACTCCTACTTGACTTAATAATGTGCGAGGAGATTATTTTCGATAATGTTTTAGTCTATTATTTAGGAGGTTGTTAGTTAGCTAGATTTGAGAGATTTAGTTCAACTAAGTTTTCTCCTAGTTTGGTGTGTAGTTGAGATATTCTCTCAACCTTCCTTCTATATTTAGAATAAGTTAGATCCAATAAAAACTTGTGAACTCTAATAATGGAGTCACAATATATTGTAAACATTCATTTATTCAATAGAGTTTTGAGTGAGTGTGTGTGTGTGTAACAATGTCTCATCTTTGATATTTCGTGTTGGTATCATTGTAGGACTAGGCCTAACTCCCTCACAGGAGAGCCAATAATTATGAGAGAGATTTGAGATGCATATGCTTCCCATTGTTTTCTTTCCATGAAGAAGAAGAGCACTGTAAAACTTGTGAAGAGGAGAGTTGTGTAATTTCCATGAAAGGAAACTACCATTGTTGTCCCCTTGTGAAAGTGCGCCATTATCTGTTCTCCATTGAAAATCCATTACATGAGTGAGTGGAATATGCAGTGCAATTTTTGTGTGTGAGAGAGATTTGGTGGTTTGTGTAGAGGAGAATCCCGTGTGGAGAAGTAAGTGGTCAATTGAGGCAAATTATTGAGAGGAGAAGATGAAACAAACACAAGAACAATGTTGGAATCATGTTATATGATCTGAGTAGGAAAAGGTGGACATCTGGTTACGGTGGGTCCCAAATATAAATGTAAAATAAGGTAAAGAAAAGGAAGAAAGAGAAAAGAGAGAAGGAAGAAGGTGTCAAAGGATGGCAGGGAAGGGCCAAGGTGGCCAAGGGGATGACATAGTGTCACCTCCATAGTCACCTCAGGGTGCCATGTGGACCCATAACGCCACATCAACAACCATGTCAACAGAAACCATTTAAATTTTTCATAAATTTATTAGGGTTTTGCAGGTCATAATCTTGCAAGGCATAAAAAACATTTTTAGGATCTCAAATTTTTGAGACTATAAGTTTAGAAGGCACCACATATGGTTTGAGCAATGTAAATAAAACATCTCAAAGAGAAATTTCCAATGAGCTATCCCAAGAGAAAAACAAAGCTTGTATGAGGAAGTTACAATTAAAATAATGCATGGTATAATTTGATTACCAATTTACTTCCAGAGGGCATAACTCCCTGCTCAGAAGTCAGTTTGGGGCACAAGGGTAGTCCATGGAAAGATTATGGACCATAGAATACATATATGGAGCCATAATTGGAATATGGGAACATGAAATTGTGAAGTATGGAAGAGAAGATTTTTGTAGCATTCAATGCTAAAAGGGGAAAACTAGTCAAAACTTCAATGGGTTGTAACTAGCATCCTTGAGCTTGGATGGAGGTGAAAATTGAATATATTTCTCAAAATGTATGCATGAAGAAACCCAATTGGGATTCTTTCAAAATTCCAAAGGAGTGGGTGTATGAAATTAATTGCACCATATGAAAGGTGCACAAAAGAGGGAATTAACAATGTTCACAGGACTACAATTTTCTGCTTAGAGCTTATATTTTAGCAAGAAAATAGTCATTGGAAAGATATTGGATATAAGAGTCCAGATATGCATCCATAAATTTGAATTGAGTAGAAGGATTCATAAGTAATAAAAAATAAAAATTCTGGTGCTCTTAAAGGGAAAATGTTTGCATGTTTTTTCCTGAATTTTAGAATTATTGTTTTTGTCTAACAAATTGTGTTGCATGGAAATTTTGCAGACTTAAGGGTATTGATAAAATAAAATATAATAATAAAAGATACACGAGACATGGATGATGCACAGATAAATTACAACCGTGAGGACAAATTCAGGGGGTTGCACATCAGGTTGAGTAATGAAAAAAATGAATCAAATGGGCATGGAGAAGGTAAAGAAGAAAGAATAAATTTAGTAGAGACAATAGAGAGTCTTCAAAGAGATGTGATTATCTATAACGATAATAATGAGAGGCTTATGAAAACTTAGGAGAATCATAATGGATTCAACATCAAGTTGTAGATCTTGGACAAGATAGAGAAGAAGGTGGATAAGGAGACATATTAAAGTAATTCAAAGGATCAATGATCTCATACCAAAAAGGAATAATCTATAAGTGTTGATAGAAATCATCATCACTCACCAATACACTCAGTTAGAAGAGCAGAAAGTAGTCCAATTTTATCTCCTGTCAGAACTTATAAGAGGAGGTTTGGTGAGGATGAAATACAAGGGGATATGAGAAATATAAAACCTTTTACCTTTGATGGAGAGCACAATAAATATGAGGATGCAAAGGCTTGGTTATTAGGGCTGAGGAAGTATTTCCAATTTCACAATTATTCCTCACAAACATAAGCTAGAATTGTAATTGACCGACTAAAGGGAAAAACATCAATGTGGTGCCATTCCATGCCTTTCTCCATGGATGCCATGAGAAAGTATCCACAACATAATATTGAACTTTAACCCACATACCAAAGTTTTGCATTTCAATTTGCATGTTTAAAGAAATAAAAAAACTATCATCATCATAAACACATAATAATAAAAATAATATCTTTCAATGCATAAATAGATCCAGATGTATACATATCAAATGTATATATTATTCTAACTAAACCCAACAAATATTAAGCAATGAATCAATAATATAAGTAAAAATCAAAGTTCTTACCTTCTAAGACCAAATACAGGTTGTTACATTTACAAATTCCTAGAGCACAACTATGATCTAAAATAGACTAATCCCTCCTTGCATTTCTTTCCATGTAGCTTCCCATTTTAACCTATACAACCATAAATATATATCTTCCCATAAAATTATGCAAGGGAAATTTCAAATCAAAATGTGGATTGTAATGAAACAAGAATCATAGAAAAAAAAAAAAAATTCTCATCCCAAGAAATAAAAACATTTTTTCTAGGGACATATGACTTAACTTTATATCAGAAATTTCCTTTCCATCCAACATAGTTCTTTTTTACTTTCCTTGCCTTGCCTTGCCATTCCATTCCATGCCATGACTTTCCATGCCTTTCCTTTCCATTCCATTCCTTTCCTTTCCATGCCATGCCTTGCATTGTCTTTCCTTTCCATGCCATGCCTTTCCTTGCCTTGCCATGCCTTGCCTTTCCATGTCATTCCATGCCTTGCCTAGCCTATCCTTTCCTTTCCTTCCATGCCTTGCATTTCCATGCCATGCCATGTCATGCCTTTCCTTCCCATGCCATGCCTTGCCATGAATTTCCTTTCCATGCCATGCCATTCCACTCCATGGCATGACATTCCTTTCCTTTCCTTGCATTTCCTTGCCATGCCTTTCCATGCCATTCCTTTCCTTTCCATGATATGCCATTCCTTACCTTGCCTTGCCATTCCATGCCTATCCATGCCTTTGTTTACCATGTCATGCATTTCATTTCCTTGACTTTCCATGCCATGCCATGTCATGCCATGCCTTGAATTGCCTTTCCTTTCCATGCCTTTCCATGCCATGCCATGCCTTGTATTTCATTGCCTTGCCTTGCCATTCCATGCCATACCATGCCTTGCATTGCCTTGTCTTTCTATGCGATGCATTTCCATGCCATGCCACACCATGCCTTGCCTTTCCTTCACTTTTCATGCCATGCCATGCCATGCCTTGCCTTGCCATGCCATGACATGTCATGCATTACATTGCCTTCACTTTCCATGCCATGTCATGCCTTTCCTTTCCATGCCATGCCATGTCATGCCTTGCATTTCCTTGCCTTTCCATGCCATGCCATTATATACCATGCCTTGATTTTTTTTTATTGCCACACTTTGTTGTACAAGTTTTTTAGAGATGTCCCTACCCTCTCAACCCTTCTTGTCTTCAATGGAATCTTGTTGACCATGTCGATTTTTGGCTTCTTTTAGTAACAATTCTTATATCCCAGTGAACACTTCGGTTTCATAGTTTCTTTTGTTGTCAAAACAACAAGTTATGAAAAATGAGGATTTATGCTATGCCCCTATTGATAAATAAAAAAGTGATGAAAACTAATCTTTTATGCTAATTTGGTCTCTCTAGATTCAAATGGACAAAGATTTGATCAATATGGTATAAATATGCAATTATTTCAAAATCATAAATAAAATAGCTCTTACCAATGTTTCTCTTACCAATTATTTCAAAATCATAAATCAAATAACTCTCACCTTGCCATGCCATTCCATTCCTTGTGTTTCCATGCCATGCCATGCCTTGCCATGTCTAGCTTTATAAGGTGTTAAATTGTCAAACATATGTAATGTGCACTAAGAAAAACCCTAGTTATGGATATCCTCCATCAAACACGTTTCTGAGAAACATAATGAAAACTGAGGGGCCCCATTAGCTGAATCCTGGTGCCTTGGATCGAATGAAATTTATGGTTCATCCATCCGAGTCCCGATTTGAGTTTTATTGCGATTTGCAACTTGCCTCATCAAGGCATTCAGGGACATGTTGGCAATTTGGTCTAGGGGCATAAAATACAAATAAAGTAGCATAACATAGTTCAGTAAGCTCTCACATGTCTGTTTTACCAAGGCCCATGTGATCATGCTACCCATAATTTCCTGGCACAATGTTCTTGAAAATCGACCTCTTGTTCATAAATTGCACTATGCCTAATTGAGAAAAACCCTAGTTTCTAAGATACTCCATCAAACACTTTTTTGAGAAACAAAATGATAGTGAAAGGCCCCACTAGTTGAAACTCGATGCCCCAGATCCAATGCAACCAACGGTTTGTCCATTCGAGTCACAATTCGATTTTTATCGCGGGTTGCAACTAGCCTCCTCAAGCCATTCATGGACATGCTGGAAGTTTGGTCTGGGGGCATAAAATCCAAACCCATTAGTATAGTAGAGTTTAGTAAACTCCTACACATATTTTTTTCCAAGGCCCACATGACCGCACTACCCACAATTGACTGGCATGATGTTCTTGAAAATTGATCTCTTGTTCATAAATTGCTCTATGCCTCATTGAGCAAAACCATAGTTTTGGAGATCCTCCATCAAACACTTTTTTAGCAAACAAAATGACAACGGAGGGGCCTGTTGATGCTTGAATCCATCATGACCAAAACGAAAACCTCATGAGGACATTAGTCCCCCTTTGTTTTTAGAGAGGTGGTTCTCCTCTTTGGATAGAATATATATATTTGAATATCTTGGATTAGGGAGAGTGCTAGGCATCAAACCCAAAATATTTATTGCTTGGATTTATATGAAAATGTTTCTTCAATAACCCAATATGATCTTTATGTGCAACAAAAGTCTTTTACAATAATAAAATATTGAAGGAGGGCTTCAACTTCATAATTAAATTGTGATCAACATCACACACAATCTTCTTAATAATATATAAAAACGTCCATATCTTCTTCATGAGAAATATGAGAGAATGATTTGATCATATCAAAGAATTAATAGAGTACTGCAATTAGTAATAAAAAATAAATTTATAGGTCAACCTCAAATATCTCATACTTAAAAATCAAAGTTACCAGTTACAATTAAGATCAACCCCGAAGCAATTCTTTGTGGAGTTTATTCATGAGAAATGTTCTTCATTACCAAAAAATTAACAACCATGTATGTGGATGAAAATACTCTATGATCATACAAGAAAATTCTATAGAATAATACAATAAAAACACTCAACAACTCAACCTTGTGCCCAACTCCGAGATTCAAGCATAAAGCTATGAGCAGTGGTGTAGAAGAATAGAAAGAATGGAGAAGATGGAGATTTATTTCTTTTGATCAGAAGCTTGATTGTGTATCCACAACTATACCTCATTATTCCTCTGATATTCTTCCCCTCCCCTCTGATAATAATGATTATTGGACCCTTTGATGAAGCCTTTCTTCTCTTTTTAAGAAGAGATTTTCTAACTACTTGAGTAGTTAGGGTTTTCTTCCTCTTTTGAAATTACGGTACAAGTTTCTTCTTGGAAAATTAACTTTAATTAATGCCGCATTAATTCCTTATTAATGAAATCACATAATTAATATAAGTATATTGAAAATGGGTCCCTCTCATTTTTTAATAAAAGTTTTAATTTTTTAAAATTTAATTAATTTCCCTTCAAACGAGGATGGCTATGTTTTAATTTTCTGGGAATGATAACAAAATTTTTAGCCATGTAAATAATTTACTATATGATCTTTATCACTTTATCTTTCCAACTATATAAAATTTCCCCAAATCCGTCGCCCGGATCTCAAGATATGAGCTCGTGAAGTTGAGTTGTCACGCATGCCAATTAAAAATGCAGTTGACTGATATTTTAATTTTTGAGAAAAATGTATCACATTTCAGCACTTGAAACCTATACCACCATCTTCTACGTCGAAATAAATTTCCAACAGTATAAGGTTTGCGCGATTTCGACACCTGAAGCTCAAGTTATGGCCTCTACAAGATTAACACTTAGCCACAGTCGATCAATTGGCTTGGGTAAATCAGATCCCTTGGATGAATTTCATTCCCCTTCATACAAATTCAAATTTTTCTTCATATAAGTTATCATACATGCACGGGATATTACAAATATTCATGGTATGTAATACTAAGTGTTTCATACACTTAGCAAGAAACATAGAAGAAAATAAATTATGGAGCTTGGAGGATTCGACCCTTGGAAAATTGCTGAATAAAATAGTAATTTTTTGGAACCCTGTCATCGTCCACCTCACACCCATTCATTGATGAATCAACCATTCATATACTTCCATGTGTCTTTGTAATAACTTTCCATGTGTCTCTAATAATAATATTCCACGTATCTCCCTCCATGAGCTGTCATGTGTCACAATTCCATGCTTCCATGTGGAATGTTCTTGTTGGTTCATTGTTTAAATGGGGAAAAATTTGGAATAATGGTTAAGTATGGGAGAGAAAGCATAAGGGTAAGTGAAGGGAAAATTGTAGGTATCTAAAATCAAGGGGGTAATTTGTATGCTATGGGGACGGGTTGGCGGGTTGGGGAGTGAGGTGAGTAAGAGAGTGAGGGATGACTAGTGTCTGCCCGCCCATGAGCTATATTACTTTGAAAAAAGTTTAAGTAGGGAGAGGGTAAGGAGATGAGAGGGGGTGGGGGTAATTTTTAGGTGGCGGAGGGGTAAGGGTGATGAAGGGTGATGTAGGTGGAAAGGTAAAGGGTAGGCAACATAGTTAGGAGCATGGTGGGTTCGCGGAGGTGAGAGGGTAAGGTGAATGAGTCCGTGAGTCCACCAACCTACAAACCCTATGAGGAAATGAGGGAAGGGTCCCAAAAAAAACACTAAGTGTGGAGACTAGTGGAGAATATGGGAGAAGACTGAGGTAAGTATGGAGAGAGAGATGTTGAGTGAAAATTCCAAGTGTTGAGAATGAGAGAAGAGAGGAGAGGTGTGAGGAAAATAAATCGAAATAAAATATAAATATGGAAGAATTGTAATATATGAGAGGAGAGGAGAACATGATATGTAGAAATATTCTTCAAAATCGGACCTCTAGACAAGATCTTGAGTAACTTAGGCATACATAAACAAATTTATAATTCGAAAAATGCACGGCGAAGCTGAGACTGAGGGATGCAGAATGAACTTATAAAATTTCAAAAAATGTCTTCTTTTGATATCAAGGATTTTATGAACCCAAGAGTAGGAAAATATAAATGACCAAATTTTGGTCAATAGGGCCCCACTAGCTGAAACTCGGTTCCCTAGATCCAATACAGCCAACGGTTCATCGATCCAAGTCACGATTTGAGTTTTATCATGAGTTGCAACTTGCCTCCTCAAGCGATTGAAGAACATGTTGGTAATTTGGTCCAGGGGCATAAAATCCAAACCGAAGAGCATAACATATTTCCTTAAGATCTCACATGTATGTTTGGCCAAGGCCCATGTGGCCACACTACCCATAATTTCATGGTACAATGTTCTTGAAAATCGACCTCTTGTTCAAAAATTGCACTATGCCTCATTGAGCAAAACCCTAGTTCTAGAGATCCTCTATCAAACACTTTTTTGAGAAATTCAATGACAACAAAGGGGCCCCACTAGCTCAAACACAGTACCCAAGATCCAATGAAACTGATGGTTAATAGATTTGAGTCCCAATTTGAGTTTTATCACAAGTTGAAACTCTCCTCCTCAAGCCATTTAAGGAAAAGTTGATAATTTGGTCCAGGGGCATAAAATAAAAATCGAGCAGCATAAAAAAGTTATGTAAGCTCCCACGCGTCTATTTGCAAAAGGCCCACGTGACCACACTACCTAGAATTTCCTAGCACAATGTTATTGAAAATCAACCTCTTGTTCATAAATTGCACTATGCCTCATTGAGAAAAATATTAGTTCAGTAGATCCTCCATCAAACATTTTTCAGGAAATGGAATGATAGTGGAGGGGCCCCACTAGTGGAAATCCGGTGCCCTGCATCCAATGCAACTGAAGGTTCATTGATCCGAGTCCTAGTTTGAGTTTTATCGTGAGTTGAAACTCGCCTCCTCAAGCCATTCAGAGACATGTTGGAAAATTTTTCCGAGGGAACAAAATCCAAACCAGGCAGCATAACAAAGTTCTGTAAGTTCCCACACGACCACACTACCCACAATTTCCTGGCACAATGTTCTTGAAAATCAAACTCTTGTTCATAAATTTCACTATGCCTCATTGAACAAAACCCTTTTTATGGAGATCCTCTATCAAACTCTTTTATGGGAATTGGAATGGTAATAGAGGGCCCCCACTAGCCTAAGCTCGGTACCTCGGATCCAATGAAACAGGCGATTCATCGATCTGAGTCCCGGTTTTTGTTTTCTCATGAGTTGCAACTCACCTCCTCAAGCAATTCAGGGACATGTTGGCAATAGACCTAGACCTAAACCATGACCATGACCATGACATAGACCTATACCTATACCTAAACCATGACCTAGACCTATACCTAGACCAAGCCCTAGACCTACACCATTACCATGATCTAGACCATGACCTAGACCATGGAAATACAAGGCATGACAAGGAAAGGCACCACAAGACAATGTCTTGATATAGGTCTAGGTATAGGTATGGCAATGCAAGGAAAAGCAAAGCAAGCAAATCCAAGGCAAGACATGACAAGGCTAAGAAAAGCTAGACATGGAAAGGCAAGGCAAGTTCTACATCTAGGTCTACATGCTATATCTTGTTATAAAATTTATTGACTTGAAATATTAGTTTTTATTTCTTTGATTTTAAATAAGGCCTTGAAGTTATGTTGTTTTCCATGTAATCCAAAAGAAATTACGGGTCAATAGTATAGTGAGACTACACCATAAGAATGAGACATAAACCTTTTTAGTGACATCCCTTTCTATGTAAATCCTATTAATTATAACAATCCATGTTTCACAACTATGAAGATACCTTAGATATATGAATAAAGAGAGATTATGTTATAACATTGAAATTCTCATGCAAGTCTTTTTATCTAATATAGATGAGATAACAAGTTGTGGAATTACATGCTTATTGAATCCTTTGATTGTAATTTTTTATGTATAAAACTTGTTCATTTAGTACAAACAATATTTTCTTT
>ML818881.1:48308-68167 GCA_009831015.1 Picea engelmannii
TCTCGAAAAACCTTCATTTAGGCCCTCAAAATGGCCCCAGAAGTTAAAACCTGCTAAAAATAGTAAATTGCCAAAATGGCCAGAAAACTGTTTTGAGCCATTTGGAAAAGATGGGTGGCCCCCGATATCCACCTGGATCAATCTAGGAGAAGGTTAACCCAATTCTTACCATGGCCACTCACCACCACAAGTATACCCTTGTGAGTGAGTGTCACTTACAGGTAAACCCATGTAAGTGAATTTGTCATTGTCTAATGGTTAAACCACCAATCCTGGGAGAATGATGACCAATTTAACCACACAGTGGAGGAATACTAGCACCTTGAGTCTTCTATCTTGAATACTACACCTGTGCCACTTACCTCCACAAGTACACATTTTTTAGTGAGTGTCACTTATAAGTAAACCCCTATAAGTTAATATGTCATTCTCCACTGGTTAAACCACCAATCCTTGGAGAATGACGCTCGATGTTTCCTCTTGGAGAAACAACATCACCTCGAGTCTTTTGTCCTTTGAAGATTATGCCTGGGCCGCTGGTACACCCCTGTGAATAACTTCCTGATGCTACAAATCATCAACACTCCCTCTTAGAGAGGGAAACATTTTGCATCACACCAATTTTGTCTCTAGATACTAGAGTTTTACTGCTCCCTTCTGTATCATGTCTCAGATGATATGCAATCTTCTCATCTGTGCATATGTACTAGAGCTTCATTGCTCCCTTTTGCATCATGTCTCGGATGAAGTCCTGCAAGAACCTATTTAAGCAACACTGCTTTACGACTTGCGATACTGACTACGATATACACTGTCTCTGTTGTACTGAGTGCTACATAAGCCTATTTTCTTGAAATCGTAACTGATCCCAAGATAAATAATCACCCCAAGGTGCTCAATCTGTCTACTGCACTCCCTGCCCAATCAAAATATGTATATCCATGCAACCTCACTTCACCACCTGAGGCATAACTAAGGCCATATCCAACTGTACCATGCAGGTACCTCAACACATGCTTTGTTGCAACCCAATGGTAGTGTCTTGGCTCTACCATAAACTTTCTCAAGGTGTTATAACCCTAAATTTCTTTACACATGCATACATGGCCTTTGGCCCTCTTACTTGAATTTTTTTCCAAATCATTGTTGAGTTTCTCTTCTTAAAAATCAATTTTTTGAAGATGTACGTGCCCTGCACCACTACTGCCCGTGTACTTACTCTTGCTGCACCACTATAGCTCGCGTACATACACATGATGCACCATTATAGCCTGTGTATACTTGCAAAAGTTGAAAAAAATAAAAAGTTGCAAGAAATTCGTTGAGATTACGGGCTATTGGGTAGTTTCCCAACTAATCCAACGCCTATAGCCCGTCACCCAACCAAATAACCATCCTTTTGTCATATAAAAGGAGGTGTTGGGGTCTCATTTTACATCTAGACATAAGAACAATGAAACTCTGCCCATTTCACATCCCCTCCTTGCCCAAGTTATTGCATCCCTTTTGTGAGAATTTATCAGAATGTTGAGAGGAGAAGCCATACAAAGGTGTACTTGGATCTTGGTGAAGAGGAGCCTGGACCAGATTCATGGAGTAGTAGATGACTTTGATTGTAAAGGTATAATCATTGAGTTATTAATAAAAGAATTAGTTTTCCTATTTTAAAAGAATTAGTTTAGGGTTAGGGACTTGAATTAGGTTGGAGAGGAAACACTTCAAGGCCATTAAACAAACATCAGAGTCAGAGCTAGTGAGTGTTAAATTCCAGTGACGTGAAATTTATCTGGGACCCCCCTCTAACATAGGGGATAAAGACGAGGTCACGTGAGGAAAGGCAACAAAGATAACCCCTCCAAATGTAGACTAAACGTAGTGGGGAACGCATATTAATGATCTGTCGTGGGAATACTATCGCCTGCATTTTCCTATGGATCTTTGTGGACCTTGAATCCATTCGAGATCCTCTATAGTATTCTGGACCACTTTTTTTCAATACCCTCGGTAGTTTTCAGACTTGTTATCTTGATCATTGCGATCCACCCCACTGTTGATTGTACCTGCCTGGTAACTGTTTGCGAGTTGGCAACTTAGTTGCCCATTTTTCTAGGGACTTATACAGGTGACTGCATGGGTATACCGCGATACCCGGAGGGTGCTTCCGTGTCCGAGTTTCACTTACACTGGTTAGTTTCTCTAGTGTTGATTGACGTAATTGTCCTTCCTACTAGATAATCGTCTGCTTGATTTTCCTTTAGGACATTTTAGTGTGTGCTATGTTCTCCCTAGTTTTCCATAGTGAGTTAGTCAGTCATTTCTTTGGGTATTTGACCTAAGGTGGTAGACCACCCACTCTGTCAGTCGTGAGGAATTTTTGGTCTTCCGCTTAGAAACGTGGAGTTGTCTCTTTATAGACATTGTTTTTTATAACACTGGTTCCCCAGAGTTAGTGTGTGAGATTTTTAGAGACTTGAATGATCCCACAAGTGGAGAACTTGTGCATAATATATTCATGGAAAAATTTACAGACGATACCAACCAAGGAACCCCTTCACAAGAGGATTCTTGTGCTTTTCCTTTTTTTGGAAACGCTGGTGTCCCTTTGATGGCCACTTTGTACATTCCTGGGTTGAATATGGGACTACTGGTTTGGTTAGGTACCATTCCAAATGTCCCGAATGCTCTTGATGCTTCTCATTTAAGTGCCTTATGTCATGGGCATCATGTTGATGTTCCTTCGTCAACAAAGTCTTCTCCTCCTCCTTCTCCGATCTCTGGTGAAAGTACAATTACTAGTAATAGGAAGTCTAAACAAAATAGAAAGAGGAAGAATAGGAAGAAGAAATCACCAACCTCTGCAAGTCATGTTGGAGATAGGTCAACAAAATCTGCAACTCATGTTGAAGATCAACACCCAGCCTCTGCAAGCCATGCTAGGGGCATGCACCCACCCTGTGCAAGTAATGCTGGGGGGAAAATTCCAGTCACTGCTAGTCATACTGGAAATAGGTCTATAGCCTCTGCGAGTCATGTTATCGACCCATCACCAACCTATGCAAGTCATGTTGGAGATGTGCAACCAACTACTAATAGTCATGTTGGGGGCATTGATTATGTTGAGAAACCTAGACGGATAGGATGTAAGCCTAATTTCCCTTGTAAGTTTTGCAAGTGAGATCACCTTACTCATCTGTGCCCTGGCATTCCAGAGGTACGAATACTGTGGTCCCTTTGCAAGATATTATGATTCTGAGTCTTCTGAGGTTTCCTCACAGTCTATTCAGTCTTTGGTTGATGAAGTGGTCATGCTGATGCAGTATTCGGTTGATCCCACTCCTCTTTTGTGGGGAAAGGTACATTTATACCATGTAGTCTTGCATCCTATTCCGCCATTGGTTGAGAAAGTCGTCACACTGATGCAATCTTCGGTTAATCCCACTCTTGTCTTGGAGAGTTTCGAGTCTACCAAAGTGGTCACACCGATGCAATCTTCGGTTGATCCCACTCTTCTCTTGGGGAGTAATGTGTCTACTGAATATGTTTTTATCATTTCTAGTTCAATACTTTCAGAACAATGGGGCATTCAACTCACTTTGATCACACCCCCTCCAAGCCCTAGGATGGTTTCCTTTGATTGGAATGATATTGTTGAGCCTCGTCTTCCTTCTTATGCACCTTTTCAAATAAGGGTTGAAGTTAATTCAACAAACATTTATCGATGTATTGTGGATGAAGGAGCCTCCGCAAGTATTTTATCCTCCTCAGTTTGAAAATCCTTGGGATCTCCCGAGCTTGTGTCTGCTTCGCATGAGCTGTTGGATTTTGACAGATGTCCTAGTGAATATTTGGGGGTTCTTCCTCGGTTTCATATCTCATTAGGTGGGAAGAGTTTCCTTGTCGATGTTATAGTGGTGCAAGGCCTGTTAGATTTCAATATGCTTCTCGGGCATGATTATGTATATGCTATGAATGTTGTGGTGTCAATGCTTTTCCGGGTGATGCATTTGTCTCATAATGGAAGCATTGTCACTATCGACCAGCTGGAATTTGATAATCACCATCCTAATTTGACATTATTTCAGGCCACCCCTTTATATGTTCCTAGTGTTTGTGTAGACTCTACCCTGCCACAGGTTAATTATGTGGCGTCTTATCCTCGGTGTTCAATTGCTTCTGAGAAGGAACCTGTGCAATCATGTTTTCCTTCTCGAGAATTGGTCTCAACAATTGATCCTTTAGTTTATCCAATGGGGGCATGGGAGTCCTTACTTCCCCCTCTTGGTACAAGTGATCTTGTCAGGATTACATGAGAGAAGTAACCTTTGAAGTCTTCTTTAATCCCTTTTTAGAATCTCTAAACATAAAAGGATTGCCGAGTGATCTTGTTTCCCCTCACGCTCGCCAAACTCAAATCTGAAGGCACTCCTGTCCGATGGTAGTTTACCCCTTTTTCGGTCTAGATGGTCAATTGTACGAATAACGTTATACTCTAGGAACCTCAGTTCACTAGACAAGTATTCTTAGGTATAATTTTAACCCTTTTTTGGGCCTAAGGGAATAAACTTATGAAAAAGGAACATTCTTCTTAGTTTTGGTTTATCACCTTTTTCGGGCATTGGAGATTACTTACGAAAAAGGAACCCCCACAGAGTTCATAGTTAATCTCCTTTCATATTCCCTAAAATTGAAAAGATTGTTGAGTGACCTTGTTCCTTCACACTCATTAAATCAGTCCAGAAGAACATCTACTAGCATGAGTTTACCCCTTTTTACGACTTGTAGATTATGGAGGAAAAAGGTACACCTCGGGAGATTCGTCTCACCTGGAGTGTTCTCCTCAGTAACGTTTTTACTTTTTCGGGCTAAGGAGACTAAATCCAGAAAGAGGTAGTGAGTCCATAGTTAAGCTCTTTTCAGACTCCTTAAAATTGAAATATTGCCGAGTGATCTTGTCTTTATCACACTCGTTAAAATGGTTTTGAATAGACGTATTTTTGGTACCATTTTACCCCTTTTCCGAACCAACTAGACTATCTCCGAAAAAGGTACTCCTTGGAGTCTTCTTTTACGTTTTTTCAGACTCTCTAAATATGAAAAAACTACTGAGATTAACTTCTCTAGGCTCGTTAAAAACACATTGAAGGTGATTTCATTGTGTCTTTCTAATCACATTTGCATCTCTGTGTCTTTGGCCTAATTTTGATTCCATGTTGTTCTCAATTGAACCTTTGAATCATGCCTTATATGCAAGCCTTGTAGCACTTTGCCTCTGTGACCTGACACCTTAACCCATGGAGGAATTTCCCCCAAGTGTCCTTTCCTTGCACATGTCTCCTTGCTCTAAGCATTAGTGTGTTCCTTGCACCTGGAACTAGTATTATTTCTTGCGATGCTTGTTCCTCCTTTGTAATGTAGCATTTTTTTATTCCTTTTCAAGCTCTTTAAAAATTGAAAAAGACAAAAAAATAAAAAAAACCCAAAAAGAGGGGATGGAAAATATATATTCTTTTTTTTTTGGTAGCACAATGAGTCTCCCTTGGACAAAGCACACCCTTCGATTTTTTCTTCAAGCATTGGGATCTAGTATGAACTTATTAAGTTGTTCTCGCTACATAGAGTTGTGTCCTCCTCTGTTTGGTTACTCTTCCAAACACATGGAAAGTTTGCATTGCCTCCTGCATCGTGAACTTATGTCAATGTCATGCTTCCTGAGTTTGATCATCTTTCATGCTTTTGTCCAAGGGAATTTCCCCCCAACATGAGTCGGCCTTTCTGTAGTTTTTCTCTTGACCACATGAGTCAGCCATCCCGAAAGTCCAGTCAAGTCCTGATTCAAAATCAACGAAGTTCTCTGCCTAATAATCAAGATCCTCTTGTCTTTTCCTGATGAGCCATCGAGGACCTCTGGGTAGTGAATTCATACACTCACATTGTACTCCTACCCAACTTTTGAAGATCTTGAAGTTGTTTCTCAAGCTATGAAGACCTCATCTCCAGCCATTAGGTGTTATTGGCTTCTTGAAGATGGATACTATACTTGTATATCTTTGATTTTGAGATGTAGATCCACTGTGTATTTCTCGTGGCTACACTTTATATAGTTATATGACATGGATATGTAGTGTATTTTATTGGCATCCATGATTTATTTCATCTCGAGCATGGGTATGTCTGCATCAGAGAGACAATTGTTATTTTGCAGATGTCACCTCCCGAACTCTAGTCCCAGGCTCACTCGTTTGGTACATTGGTGAAGATTTTGTAATATATTTTGGCCATCAGATGCTCTTCTGACCTCACACATTAGGGGGCATATGTTATAACCCTAAATTTCTCTACAAATGCATACCTGGCCTTTGGCCCTCTTACTTGCATTTTTTTCCAAAGCATTGTTGAGTTGTTCTTTTTAAAAACCATTTTTTTGAAGATGTACACGCCCTGCACCACTACTTCCCGCGTACATATGTTTGCTTCACCACTACAACTTGTGTACATACACATGTTGCACCATTACAACCCATGTATACTTGCAAAAGTTGTAAGGAATTTGTTGAGATTACGGACTATTGGGTAGTTTCCAAACTAATCCATCGCCTATAGCCCGTCACCCAACTGAATACCAATCCTTTTGTAATATAAAAGTATGTGTTGGGGTCTCATTTTAAATATAGACATAATAACAATGAAACTCTGCCCGTTTCAAATCCCCTCCTTGCCCAAGTTATTGCATCCCTTTTGTGATAATTGCCTCAACATTTCCCCATTATCCCTTCTTCCTCCATCAAAACCCATTCACTTCCTAAGTAGAGATCATAAGTTTGAGAGGAGAATCCATACAAAGGTTCACTTGGAGCTTGGTGAAGAGGAGCCCAGACCAGGTTCATGGAGCAACAGTCAGCTTTGATTGTAAAGGTATAATCATTAAGTTATTAATAAAAGAATTACTTTTCCTGTCCCAAATCATGGTGTATTGAATGCTTTTATTGGTTTATGTTTTGACATTCTAACATATAAACCTAATTTTTATATGGAATAACATGCTTTTCATTTCCTGTTTGTCAATATTTGGATGCAAGTCATCCCTGGGAGGAGTCGTGCAGTCAACGAAACTTCCAAGTGAGAGGGGATAATCACTAGATGTGGAGTAGAGGTATAGTTACCCGATCTCCCTCATCTTTTCTTTTCTTGTATAAGTTTCAGTATGTTTGGGGTAGTTTAGAGAAGTAGTGAATTTTAAACGGTTAATTGATATGCCTACATTCTGAACACTGGTGTAGTCATAGGGGGGTTTTTACTGCTATCACAAGGTGCTCAATACAAATAAAAAATCCGGCCTGGTGTTAAACAGATACATCAAGGATCCAATCAACTGCTTGTACATCGTGGGATCCACAAAATATGAATCTGAAGTAGAATCACTCAACTTCTTCAAATTTGTCTCCATAGGTGTAGCCATGGACTTGCAGTCCATCATATCGAAGATCTCATCTAATCTCTATCAAACCTCTAATCCCAAGAAATAGTATATCTAGTCAAGATCCTCCAATTCGAACTCTGAGGACAACTCCCTTTGTCACTGGAGTAAGTCATGTTGTATAGTCTTCCTAACTGGCTGCTCCCTTTATGACTGAGAAAAAATCCATATCTTTATCCTCCTGACTAGGTGTCTCCTCTATCATTGTAGAAAATTCTATTGAAACAAGTGTATCCTCCCAGGATATATCACATCTCCTAGAGGACTCATCATCTCATGACACCTGTCTGTCAGTTCTGGAAGATGTCTCTCTTCCACCTAAATATGAGGGGGAACTCCCTCTGAATGATTGGTTCTTCCTCTGAGTCAAGTGAATTTCTTTGATATCAGGCCCACTTCGAGTCTGCATGCTCCCTATGAATCTTGACTCCCTCCGAGCCTATAAAATATCTGGAGACATACGATCCTCCTCATGATGTGGCTCATCAATGCCATATAACTCGAGAATATCTGAGGTTGTTTTCTCTCCCTCAAAGTATCAATGGGAGTTTCATGCCTCACTACATCCTACAAAGTGTCACGAAGACATGGTGGCCTCCTCCTGGTCAGTGGAACATCTCTAGGTAGATCCACTGGCCCTGTTGGCTCTACTAACTCCTCCTGATAGTTCGAAGGATGAACAATTGGACTAGAGGGAATTGTATGATAATCCCTTAGAGATTTCTGCTCCTCATAATCAATATCCATATGAGACACTCTGTATCCCATAAAGGTTCCCTTCTTTCTATAAGGCTCTAACTTCATCCTCTTCTTCTTCGGTACATGGATGTATACTGCCATGTATACAACTTCTTGTCTGGATAGTCTGCTCCTTGTATCAAACTAGAGATCATATAATTTGTTGCCTCCTTCAACCATCACTATAGCTGCCTCTCAGGGATATCACCTGTGACCTACATGGAACAAGAACAAGAACAATAACATGAACAAGTACAACCGTCACTATAGCTCTTTCTCAGAGCTATCATTTGTGACCTTCTTGGAACAAGAAACATAATAAGATGCACGAAAAACACTTTTCTAGTGTTGTGACCAATTATTCCTCCATGGTAACCTTCCTGGAAAAAAATAAGAACATCTCCATGGTAACCTCTATGGAATTTACAAGGAAACCTGCCTGGGACAGAGACAACAACTAAGAACATCTCCTAGAAGAGATCAATTTCATATTGTAAATAAGTGCATAATTAGTACTAGACAATGAGCATTTACATAATTATCATCGTACCGATAATACTCAAGTGTTACTAAACATATGATAGAAAAACTACTGAGCAATAATATAACTCTAAATACTATTGTCCCAGTTATAACATTTACTTAATATGCAACAATATAAAATATCAAACCACATATGAAAACCTGGAGTCTTCTTGTTGTTGTTCCATTTGATTTCAAGTTCTCATATACTGTAGGAGACATCATCACTGCTATAGGTCCAAATCTTGAGCTTCCTCTGAGTGCACTAGATCTACGATCCCTTTGGATCTACTATCACTGCTTGAAAAAATGTCCTTTTTCCAAGTGTACATCTCCTACAGACACCCTCATAATATACATTATATACAAGTGTGTACCTATGAAATTTGTAGCACCATCTAGCTTGTCTTCTAATATGAGAAAACAAATCATATGAACAAGAAGAAGTCATAAATCTGAAGCAGAAGGTTCAATGTTAGAAAAAATGTCAATAAGCCTGAAAACCCTAAAATTTTAACTTTGGTGAATTGTTAATATGAGAGGTGCAGTAGGTGTTCTAGGGAAAGACGATTTTCTCTATGCCAAAATTCTCCCCAACTCAACCCAATAAATGCTCAGCGAGCTTCATAAAGTGTTACTGCAACTAACATAGAGAGATAGGTGTGAAATTTCTACTTTCAACAAATTATGATATGAGAGGTGCAATAATTGTTCTGGAGAAAGGAAAGTTGATATGTGGTGGAGTTAGTCCCAATGAATTTTCAATAAATTCTCAACGAGCTTGACAAAAAAAAATCGTGCAACAAAAAATTTCATGTGCAACGACTTCCTTCGAGTGATTAGACTGTTCTGAAAGTAACATGCTCTGAAACCATGTTGATTTTTCTAATTTCCATATCTGATAATTATTAATTTATGATTTCAAACATATTTTAATGTCACTATTATCATAGATTAATTACACACTAGAAAAAAATTGCAGCGGAAATAAAAAAATCATAGAGAAATAGCCATGCACAATAGATACAAGATTTATCCTGGGAAAACCCGAAATCGAGAGAAAAACCCAACAAATGTTTCTCTAGAATCAATTCAATCCAAGTTCATGAATACATTACTAGACAAATGAAGAGTTCCAAGCACATAGAAAGTTGCACCCTAGTGTGAGGACAATCCCTCAAGTATGACACATCACTAGAACAAGAAAGTGCACCACAAAACTGACACAACTGACAACTGGCAACTGCAACTACAACTGGCTAATGCACACTAGAAGAGGATATACGATGAGAGATGTAATAATGAAATGGATCTTCCTTTATTTATACTAGTCAAGTCACCTTAATTTATTGTCAGGGTCGACTTGTCATTTTTGTCTTTTAACTTTATTTTATTTCTTTTGTTTCTCTTACAAGCGTTTGTTCAATACTTCAATGGAGTTGACTTCATATTCTTGTCTTCTATTTCATTCTAGTGCATTATAGGGTCTTCTATAATGGTTTCTTATGGAGAATGATTTCCCGAAGTTGCAAAACTTCAACAATAATGACCCAACTTATTATAATAAAAACACTTAACCTTGGATTTGCCATACCTATGATTTAACTATGAGCTTATGTTGTTTCTCCCTCTTGAGTTATGAGTTTTTTGATATGGTCTCCTTTCTTGATATGAATCTTTCATGCCATTTCTTTGGCCATTGCTTCTACTTATCTTTCCCTTGCCTCTTGACCTCGATGTACATCTGAATCTTTAGATAGAAACTAGGGACTTATAAGCATTTTCAAGTGAGGAATCATCATTCCTATTCATTATGGATTCACGGGATAAAAAACATCCCAACAACTTAGCTATTAATAGTTGTGTCAAGTCCTTAGACTCTTCAATGGCTACAAACACTGCATTGGATTTCTTAGGAGAGGTTCTAAGAACCTTCTCTACCACTTTATGATATGGAAGTTCTTCACCATTCATTCTTAATTGGTTTACAATGTTCATGACTTGGGTCATGAACTGGTCTACTGAATCTGACTCCTTCATCTTCAAATTCTCAAAATTCATTTAAAATGTTCAAAAGTTGTCTGCATTTACCTCACTAATTCCATGATAGTTGGTCTCTAAAATTTATCAAACTATCTTTGAGAATTTCATTGCTAAGATCTTGGGAAAATATACTATCATCCAAGCCATTTTGGATGAGATAGAGTGATTTTTCAACCTTCTTCCTATTTTCACTGAGCTAATCTATTTGAGCATTTGTCAAGAATTGCTTGGTTTCCTGATTAGTTGGTTCTACATACCTACAAACTACAAAATCCAAAACATCCTGAGAATGTAATAATGTCTTCATTTTGATCACCCAAACTTCATAATTTTTCCTTGTGAGAATAGGGATCTATGGCTATGCAACACTATTTCTGCTTGAAGCCATGTTTTTTTCTAAAGAGATTTACCTTCTGAAAGAATAAAGCAAGTAGTATTTCAACTAAAATTTCATGTGTTATGGAAAATAAACTTATGTTTATGTTTTGTATTCTTATATATTAGAAAATAAAACAAAATTCAAGACCAACAAAATACCTATGTCATCGATGAAAACTAGAAGCTACCTATCTTTGTTTAGAGAAATTGATCCATGCTAAAAACTAGATGTTGGATGTCTCCACTCGAAGTAACTGATCTTTGTTTCTATCTCCACTCTTAGGGGAATCAATTGTTATCTTCTTCTCTTCTTTTATGATTTTTTCTTTGCTGATAACGGGATAGTACAAAGAGCACATGATAAGGGTATAGAGTTCATATGACATATTTCTTTCCTCTACTAGCCATGACTAATGATTGGAGACTTTCGTGACTCTACTATGTTGAGGCTCTGGTAACGCTTCTTTCAAACCCCTTCCTCTTGATACAATGGTAAACTGAATGGAGGCTCTCCATGAAATTTGGATCAATGCAGGATGAAGAAATACTAACTACTCGCTCTACACAATCCACAGGAAAGGAATCCATGATCTCTAGATCGACATATTCTTCTCTAGATTCCACACACTACTGGGTTTCAACCTCAGGATCGATGTATTCTTCACTAGATTCCACGTGTTGTAGGGTATTGACCTCATGATTGGTGTATTCTAACATTTTTTTACACCATTCCAAATTCCTCTTGCAAGAAGTCTCCTCCATGCCTTGGATCGACTCGTCTCCTCTCCCAAACTCGGAAGGTAAGTAGATGATAAAGAAATAAAATGAGGATCTAGGGTTAATTATACTTATCTACAATGTGATCAATACTTCATGAATAGTTTAATCAAGGATGAACCCTTCACTTGACCATCAAAGGATGGCTCCAACCTTGCTATGATACGACTGATGGATGGAGGAAGAGAGATTGGATATGAATGTTATATCATTCATCAAAAACTAACAGAAGAAAAACTTGAACTGTTGCTACAACTCCTCTTAACTTCATGATTACATTACTTCACAATGATATATAAACACATATAGGAGAATACTCAAGAATAATCTTATGGAAAGATCTAGGTGAGAATATTTGTCTAGATACAATGTCCAGAAGAAACTAGATCTAACTAACAATCAACCTAAAGACTCACAACAAAATTCATCTAGATATTTCTACATTTATTAACAAGAGTAATTATAATATTCTAACACTCTGAATATAAACTCCTCTTATAAATAGGCCAACCAATCAAGTAAATGTATTTGTAATCAATGCATCACTAAATTAAAACTTAGAAAACTTAATTTTACAAAAACTCGAAAACTATTAAAGACCACCTTTCTAAGATATTCTTCAAAACTATAAGTCTTTCAGTTTCATTTACACTAATTTTTTTATGAATACCTTCACTCACCCAAAAAAAAATCATATATAATATACCGTTTTATTGGTTACATTAAGATGATTTCTTTATTAATTTCTTTATTAATACATATATCAAAGGAATCATAATCCCTATGTAATAGATGTATCATTCCATTGATGGCATTGATATGATTTATATTTAAGGGTTTTAAATAAAATATGAATTTCACTTACTGATTTCAACAAGTAGTTATATTAAAATAGGGGTATTATTTAGTTTTTACATTTTCTACAACAAGTAGTTATAAAGTAGTTATATTAAAATAAGGGTATTATTCAGTTTTTACATTTTCTAAATAATCATTTTTAATGGGTGAATTTTATAATAGTTAATGTTTTTTAATTATATAATTTGACTTTGATTTTCTAAAAACAGTTATTAATCTATTATTTAAAAAAATACACAATTAATTAAATTTAGTGAACTTAAATTAGCATTTTTTTAAAACTATATTTTGTATATTTATTATGCACAAAATGGTATAGCCATCATGCCTTGTAGTTTTTCATATAGGAAACCATACTTTATTATTATATGTATTAACCAATTAATACTTATTTTCATGTCTTTGTTGAAATCAACTATTTTCTTATACTTATCGATAACAAGTATATGAATATTCTAAAGAGGATAATCATGATTCATGTAAAAACAAAGAAAAACTTGCAAGTATATCCTTGTGCTATTCTCGAGGATCTTGTTTTTTGCCTCGTGGTTGGTTTGGGGTTTGTTGTGGTCGCCCTGCTTTGTTTTCTCCTCTATTATGATTGTGTTGGTAGGTCCACCTCCATTGTATTGTTTATATGACTTCTCCTTTAAACCTATTTTCCTTGCGCTTTTATTTCATGAAGTTTGAAATCAGACTTGCATAGCATATTGACCCAGAGCTTCAACCTTCTTATCCAGTATACCAATTTTCCTGTCCATATAATCCATTTTGGCCATGAATTGCAATTGTGGGGTGGGATATTCCTCCAATACCTATGTCATAATTGAATTGAACGTCTAGTACATCCCATTGGTCTTTTGTAGCTTTGTGTCTCTAGTTCTTGAGAAGCCAGAGTTATTTACCTAGGCTTTCATCTCCTCTACTATTTCTTCCTTGGATTTTTCTTGCTTCCATTGATGTGACCATTTCTCAAAGTAGTCCAACTTTGATTTGGTCCCTATATTGAAATGATTATGTTTGAATTGATCCATTGTGATAGCGTCTTTCTATGCCTTGGTACTATAAATACCATTCTCAGATTGGTTTGTAGTGTCTTGGTGAAGGGATCTTTTTCCTTTGGTGGTGTCCTTCTTGTTCTAGTGTGTTGTATCTTGATAAAGGATGTCGTTTTCCTTTGGATTTCACCTTCACCCTGAGTTCCTGGGAGTTGTTTGCCTTGTCTTCCAGTCTAAAATTTGAAGAGCCTTGAGGATGGTAAGCATCGAAGGGTTTAAACAACAAAGTACATCAGGGGCTTGAAATAATTATGAATAAACTTGATACACCCCTCACATAGAATACCATGGTAGATAGAACTGCAAATACACAGGACAATACAACGAAGAATAAGCATGAAGGCTAGAGGGGCGGTTGAGTTAGGTGTCAGGAAACAATGCAAAGGCCCAGGGGTAGAGACAGAGAAACAAATATAGACTAACACTCACCCATCAAATCATTGGAAAGGATTCCCCGTGACTATCTTCCTTTCTGAAGAATTCAACAATAATGAAGACTGAGGATGCCGCCATCCCTTGCATTTGAAAACTCATAATCTAATTCATCACCATATCCAGACCAGTAAGAACCATACTAGAGGAAAATATGAATTGTTCCACATGGAGGAGGTCCATCAACAAGAAATAATATTGATGATCATGGAATAAACTGCCTCGTACCTTCTTGTACACACCTAAAAAGGGGAACAAAAGCATGAGAACATACCTTAGGCCTCGACGCTCCACATGGAGGAGTCATTCATCTTGGTGCCTAACACCTTATATGGCGTATTAACACTTTGTTATTACTTTAAACCTTTGAAAACAATTATAAATCTCTTATTTAAAAAGACTCACAATTTAATATTTATAATTTTTTATTAACTTATTAATTTATGTGAACATAAATTGAATGGAAATGAAAATATTGGAATGCCATGTGGTTTTTTTTTTTTTTTTTTTAACCATGGGAACAACAACCTCCCAAGAGTATATCCAACAGCCCACAAGCCAGATATATCAATAACTTGTGACTCAACAGGGGCCGAGACGTCCCGAGTCCCACCGAAGTGAACCTCTATCCCAAGGGTCGTCTACCCTTCCAACCTTGTCACAACGGGCCAATATGAGCATCCCTACCCCCCGCCGGTTTTGAACTTGTGACCTCCCCGAAGATAACACATGTTCTTAACCATTGGGCCCACTCAGGTGCTCTCAGGTTTTATTTTTTTTAGCAAACTAAACATATTATATCGTAAAGACATAAAATTGATTGCTCAGGCTTTTTGTGTATCCTTGGTAAAGACATAAACCTAACATATGACTATTTTCTGAAAAAAATATTCCTTCTGAAAAAAATATCGTCCTTCTCATCTTTCTGAAAAAAATTTCGTCCTTCTCATCTTTGTGTTGGCACGCACAATTAATTAGGCTTGCACATCAATTTTGGATTAAAGAAAAGAAAACGAAGGTCATAAATATATGTTATTCATGGAATTGATACAACGACATAAAAACAGGTAGTACATCAATTTTGGATTAAAGAAAAATAAAGCAAGGGTGAAAGTGCTATGCTTTTTTCAAAATGTTTATGCTCATCAAAAGACCTCCTAAAATTTGCACTCAATTTTCAAAACTTTTAGAATTTGCGCAATACACATTTTGACGGGTTGCTTTAAGACATATATAAGATCTAGGGAATATACAAGCTCATAGGTAATGTTCTTATTGCTTGTTGGTGTAACTTATCTATGTTTTATTGTATACTATTTAATTCTTAAACGTCACACTATTTTTTATTGTATAATATTTAATTCTTAAACACCACACTTGACAAAGAAATAAAAGTCTCATGAAATAACTAGCTCATTCTCCACACATAGTCGTGAATGCTTTCTATCCAAACACAATATCAGCTCTTCTTATCATTACACTATACAATACAAGATTATTTCATTAAAGTTGCATTATACATGAACGATTTTCATTTTGAACAATGTTCTCTTAAATTTCCATAGAAAATATCTACTAGATAATAAGCCAATAATTTCATCACCATATCCTAAATATGTTCCTAATTTCTTCATGGAATTGATCACATCATTATTGGGGAATGTATTCTTAAAAAAACATTGCTAACTTTTACACACTACTATCAAGTTAGATAAAACTTAATCTATACTGTGACCCAACTATATGGTTAGGGAAGCCTTGGAAACTTTGAAACGTTAGGCCATCTTCACTATAGATATGCATTTTTTCCTTTGTCTTTTTCTTTGAGCTATATAATAATAAAGTGCCAGTTCAAAACAGTTCTTGAGAAATGAATTAAAGGAAATATGGATCGATTGAATGGTGAATATAGTATCGCACTATTCAAGTTGTTGAAATATGACCAAATTAAGTAGATTTGTGAATAATCTGAATTGGATCATTGCCAAAACTCCTAAATTTTGTAATAAGAATGTACTTTTTTTTTAACTTTATTTTGTTTTTTTGTTGGAAGTTGAAAGGAACCATTATGATAGTTGTTCTTCCAAGCAAATCCATTAAAAATGGAGGTTTTAGTGAAGACGGATATCAATGGGGGAGATGTAAAAAGAACTTGAAAATCTTGAAGGGAAGTAGCAGAGATGAGATCTTGAAGAGTGCAATCTACTTGAAGATCGATGGACGAAGGAGTCAAGGAGCATGCCCATAATGAGTGAAGGTGTCACTAAGCCATAGCCATCTACAAATTGCTTTTTCTAGTGAGTAACAATGCATGATATTTTTGAGCATACATAGCTCACCCTTTGTAATTAATATCTCAAGCATAATAAATCCTCACTAAATTTATTTTCCCAAATTGATTTCCTCGGGTGAAATCATTGTCTATTATGGATGTATTCTAGTGTTTGGCTTCAGTTGAGCATATTTCTTGTTCTAGATTTTGTTTGTTCCTATGGATGATTAGTGTAGACGTAGTTTGCAATCTCTCTGTTGAATGAATGATAAATATATATCCCACAAAATCATTGTTCTTATTTTCATTCACTATTGGATCCTTTTCCACAACTAATCGATTTTTTATATTATGTTTGCTCAATTTAGAGTTTTCTTTGTGGTGAATACAATATCTCATTAACATAACTTTGAGAAATATGTGGTAAGGGTGAGGGTGTATTCTAATACCTATCATTATTTCACTCAATAAAAACATATAAACCACACATGCTCTGAATTCAATTACTTTCTAACATAGATAGGTATTTGTGTTAACCTTGAGCATGAATAGAAACAAGTGATTTCTATAGTGTTGAATTCATACATGAAGTGAGGGTTTAAAGGAGAAAAAAGTTACACTCAATGGAAGTCATGGGTGCTCATCATCTATGACTGGTTGGCTAATCACAATGTTTTCTCTCCTCTTTCCTATTGTTAGGGTCCTCAAATGCACCAAGAAATCTAAAAGAATATTCAATGCAAGTATATCTCAAAATAGACTAATGTCACTGTGCCAAATACATGCTAATTTCTACCTATGATGTTGTCAAAAAAAGGGTTGCAGTTGATGAACACATATCTTAGTATAATGATGAGGCATGGTATCCTTTTGTAAAGAATTTCAACACCATCATACACCTTGGTGAGGTTAAAGGAATAAGAGAGACTCCTTGTGCCTTTGCTACATTTAGATTTGAAACAAGTTGAGAATGGTAATAGATGAGTGAAGAATGGTTTCCTAATTACACTATTGTATGAATACACAGTGCCTATTTCAACTGAGATATAATCCTCCTACATAGAATTGTTTTACAATCTAATAGTTAAAAGAGGAGACAAAGTACTTTTTTAATTTCACAATTTGTATCTTTGTTGAGGAAATAGAAAAGCCATAGGCCTACTATTTATACATCTTTTGGTATTAGAGAGGATTCTAAATAATTGGAGAACACCTGCATGGTAAACACCTGTAGCTAGTATCAAAATAATGGACAAGAATTGCTATGGGACCTACATAGAAGCAGAGGACCACCAATGGTAGAGTGTCCTCACCAAGAACATGACATGGAAGACTAGAAGATCATATTTTCTCAGCTTGAGAAGAGAATTGCTACACTAACATAGATGGTAACACAATACTAGTAATGAAGGGTAAGGGAGTACATTCAATAGAGACTAAGAACATAGAACACAAGGCTATCTTAGAAGGTTCTATAGGTGAGACACTTGGAAACTCAAGAAATCATTATTACCCCCTCACTTCTAGGGGTAACTAGAGGATATTTTTTTATCCATGATCCACATTATAGAAACTAGTTCCAATGATGAAACTCCAGACTCTCCATAGATAGTTTCCCATAGACACATTCCATTACATGATCAACTCACTCACATCAGATAACATGGTGCATTACACATTGATGTACATTGTTCTGATACTGAATATTGAGTGATAATTTCAATGTTATGGGAATGAAAATGGTAATCATGGGTTGAATTGGATTATGAATCATGATGCATTGAATTTATGCTTTTCACCTTGTTTTAGGGCATGTGTGATCCAGATTCTTTTCGGCACTAAATAAGAGCAGAGATATAATAAAGAAACGTATAGAGATATTGCGGATATTCAATAACATAACATAAATGTATCAAAGATGCAACCATAAACACAGATATACAGTAATACACGATTTCTATTAATGAAATAAATTTACAGAGACTGTAAAATTACAGAGTGAAAGACTCGCTAGAATGATGGCAACTTATTTCTGAGAAGAGATGTGATGGCTACTTGCATTCACAAGAATATGATTACAATGAGGCTCTGAAGGCCTTTTTACAATAAAAAGGGATGCAAAAAACCCTAGACATCCAAAAAACTAACCCTAGGAGATGAAGCACCAAAAGTCATGTGGGCCCCGTTTGGGTAAGTTAGTACATCAACTTCCCGAGGTTGTAACTTTTGCATACGATCTCTGTTTTAGGCGTATGATAGCCCGTTGGAAATATATCATCAAGAAGATTCATTTTGGGGGCTCAATAATTTTTTCGGCTATCATTGAGAACCTTGATCTCGAAAAACCTTCCTTTGGGCCCTCAAAATAGCCCTGGAAGATTAAAACTGCTAAAAACAATAATTTGCCAGAAAACTATTTTGAGCCAGTTGGAAAAGGTGGGTGGCCACCGATATCCACCTGGATCAATTTTCAAGCTAGTGATGGTCTCTCATGACATGTTAGTGGTAATGCAAACATGAAAAAACAATAATCTGTTAACTTGGATGGATTATTCAAGGTAGTTTTACAATGAATTTGAATATGGTGTGAAAATATGAAAGGTATGGAATTGAATTATCTTTCTGAATACACAAGTTTTTTTTATATAAATTATGAATAACTATGTGTATTTTTTTTTCTTCTAACAACAATATGCTATTTTTATAGCAAAATATAAGGCATATGTCTTTGTTAGTGCAGGTGTTGAGTACCTTAATAATGGAATTTCCTCCCAAAAACTTTTCTAATTGTAGAGAACCCATTGTTCTAGTGTGATGTATTTTTTCAAAATTATAATATTAATTTTATATATTTTTTAAATTATGAAAATCAATATATCCTTGAAATTACAATGCCTTCCATTAGTGTAGGCTATGAGGGTCTTAACATTATAATTTTTTTCCCTTTTTTTTGTATATTTTAGATATATGTCTCTTCAAATGTGTTGTATAACTCATTTTAGAATTGGTTAAGTTGACAAAATGTTATAGCAGAAATAAAAGAGGTATGTATTATAGGATTTTGATATATACAAAGAAAACAATAGATTAAAAATAATAAACAATATTAAAAACAAAAATAAAAAATGATATATTTGGAATATGCATAACAAAATCTATCTACGTTTGTAGTTTCATCAACAACGGATTTCTGTAGCATGTAGAAAAATAATGTCAAAAAATACATGTAAAGAGGAATTCATAAAAATAGAGGTTTTTATATAATTGTAGATTGAACCACTAGGTTTGTCATCGCAAACCTAAATCC
>ML818881.1:84520-102028 GCA_009831015.1 Picea engelmannii
TTTACAAGAAAAAGGGTTCAAGAAAGGTATTGTTGACAGTAACCTTTACATTAAGTCTGAAGGTGATAATTTACTAGTTGTTTTGGTTTATGTAGATGATATTATTTTTGGCTGTACTAATGAATCATCTGTCCAGTGGTTTGATAACTCTTTGCAATCAGAATTTGAGATGTCCATGATAGGAGAACTGTCATATTTTCTTGGCTTACAAGTAAAACAGAGTTCTGCAGGAATTTGTATATCTCAAGAAAAATACTTGAAAGAGATGTTGAAGAAATTTCAGCTGGAGGACTCCTCTCCTGTTAGTACACCCATGGTGGTTGGTTTTAAGCTCAGTAAAGATGACATTTCACTCGATGTTGATCAAAGGACATATCGATCAATGATAGACAGTCTTCTGTACATCACAACATCTCGTTCTGATATAATGTAAGTTGTTGGAATGGTAGGTCATTGTCAATCTGCTCCTAAACAAAGTCATTTGGTAGCTGTCAAAAGGATATTCAAATACTTGAAGGGAACAATGACTTATGGTCTATGGTAGCCCATAAATCAGAATTTTCAATTAACTGCTTATTCAGATGCAGATTGGGCAAATTGTGTAGATGAAAGAAAGAGCACTAGTGGAGGTGCCTTCTTCCTGGGAGACTCGTTGGTAGCATGGATTAGTAAGAAACAAAGGTCTATTTCCTTATCAACTATAGAAGCAGAGTGCATTGCTGCTACTACTTGCTATACTCAGATCTTGTGGATGATTCAAACTCTTGCAGATTTGAAGGTAAACTATACTGATCCAATTACAATTCACTGTGATAACACCAGTGCCATCAGTGTCTCCAAGAATCCTATTCTTCATTCCAAAACTAAGCATATCCCAATAAAATACCATTTTATCAGAGAACAAGTCACAAATAGAGTTGTTCAGTTGAATTATATCCCTTCCACAGAACAGATAACATACATCTTTGTTAAACCCTTAGCCAAGACACCATTTGATTATCTCCGACAGAAGCTAGGTGTCATCCCATCTGACATCTAAGCAAGTTCATCCTGTTAGGGGGAGTTTTGTATTGATTGATTGAATATCTGATACCTCCTAAAAATACTACAACAACTTAGGGTGAGCATGTTCTCTTTGACATTGATGTCAAAGGGGGAGAAAAGAATTAGGGTGCCTTAGTTGCCATCAATGCCAAAGGGGGAAATTGTTGGTAAATGTTTAACATGCAGCATATGCTTTTCATTGATGGCAAGTATAGAAACAAAGATGGCATGAGTACAAGAAGAAGTATCAGAAGTATTTTAGGAAGACACTGTAGAGAAAGCTCGATAAGTTCAGAAGAGATAGTGCAGAGGATTGTTGGCAGGTTTAACAGGCAAAGTGAGCTTGTCATTGATGGCAGGATCAGAGTGTGCATTGATGGCAAGAACAATGATGACAAAGATCAACATGATCAATAGTGCTGTGATAATGGAAGAGGAGGAGCATCAGTGATCGTTGGACCCCATCTCGAATCCCCGATGACCGTCAGATATGAATTCAGACAAGAAGAATGCGCAGAAGAGGAGGAAAGATCTTAGGAGTCAGATCTAAGCATAAGATCCGACCATCATTGGATCAGGGAGAACCTGCACGTTCATTAAAGAGAAAGAAGAGGCAAAATGCGAAATGCTGAAATATGTTCGTCTGACTCCATTTTAGAGTTTCATAGATCGGGACTTGAAGGCTTGAGACCCTTCATCATAAGAAGGCAAAATCGTAAAGTGGCGAATCACGAAGTGCCGAAATTGCGAAATGCGAAATGATCCTAGCCGTTGGATCAAGGTGTGATCTAGGCTGTAAGATCCAGGAGGTGAATAAGGCAGACCACGTTAGAAAGGATAGTCGTGGACCGTTGGTTCAAGAGGATGCATGGCAAAAAATCAGAGCACCACAAAGACTCCATTTTGGAGTTTCGCAGATCAGGAAATCCAAAGGAAAGAGGTTCAAACTCACGATACGCAAGATCACGAAAATATATTGACCGTCATATCACCAAGGATTCTGGACCATTGATCTAAGCTCCATCTCGGAGCTTCACCTATCGCGACTTGGAGTGACGAGAACCTCCATCACAGGAATCACGAGATGTGAATTCATGATAAGATCTGGACCGTCAATTCACCAAGAACGTGGACCGTCGATCTGAGCTCCATCTCGGAGTTTTACCTATCGTGACTTGGAGTGATGAGAACCTCCATCTAAGGAACAACGAGATGTGAGATCGTGAAAAGATCTGGACCGTTGATTCATCGAGATCGTGGAACATCGAATAGGATCGATGAATATCATGAGTTCAAAGTTCCTTTTAGCGCAGCCTGTGGTCACCGCGTGTGGTAACATGGGGGAAGGGCCTAGTGCAGATGAGCTCCACCTCATAATTTTAGGGATCACGTCTGGAAGTGTTGAGACACTGGATCATACAAATGCCGAAACACCAAAAATGTGAATTGTTGCTGGAACCGGTGGTGACCGCCTGTGGTCATGTAGAGGAGGGAGCTAGAGCAGTCAAGCTCCTTTTCGGAGATCGTGACTTGGAGAGTCAAGATGTCTCATCACAAAATCTCCAAATTGCGAAAGTTTGAAATGGGTAAATAACGACAATACCCTTCAGAGTTAATCCAATGGTGCAGGTGAATTTGAGCATAATCGGAGGGCTAATCTTGCTCCTCACAGTGTAACATCTAGAAACCATTGATGGTTTCTTCAAGAGGAGCTGAAGAGTCTCTGGGAATCTTCCAATGGGATGAAGATAGGTCATAGGGGATATTGACAGCTGGAAGAGGGTTGGAGCCTATAGTTGAAACAAAGAGGGTGAGCTCGACTGTAACAGAGAAGACAAAGAGTCTCAACTACCAGAGATAAAAAGGAATCTCAACATAACACCGAGGGATGCTGGATGTGTGGTGGGAACCACCAAAGAAGCTGAAGAGTTGCAATGATCAAGAAGAGCACTCAAGAGGTGGAGGATATCGACGCGGTGTGAGTATGCAGAGGTATTGCACGCATTGCATGCACAAGGTGCACAGAAGCTATAAGTACATGGTATAGAGAAGAGATGAGGAGGTTGTTGCTATTGTAGTTGTTGTGGTTGTTGTTGTTGAAGGTGATTCATGTGTGAAGAAGGAGGAGAGTGCAGCAGCTGAATCGAATAGAAGAGGAACTATGCAGTGAATGGACATGGTGCATAGAGCATAACAAGCAGAAGAACATACAACACAAGTCATGTATGCAGGAAGGCAATGAGGTAGACAGAGCAACGAAATGCAACAGAACAGTGATGAGTCTGGTAAGCCATTGTTGAACATTATATCACTGTAATGAGTTTCAGTAGCAAATATTTATAAAACAGGGTGGTAGGGAGGTGCTAGGGAGGACTTTTGTTCGTAGAGGTTCAAGTGGGTGCTTGAACATAGGGAGTCGGTGCTTCCTTCTAGTTGGTGCTAGAGAAACTAGGGAGTTGGTGCTTCCTTCTAGTGGGTGCTAGAGAAAACAAAGAGTTGGTGCTCTCAGCAAGTAGTAGCTTGCAAAACTGAGGTTGTAGCCTCATTATGAGTCAGTTCTCATATGTATGATAATGTAAATAATGTATCTATTACTTATCATATAAAGAAAAAGAGGTTTTTACCCTGTATGGGTTTCCTCAGGAAATATATGTCTCTGTGTTTCTCATATATGTGACTGATGCTGAATGTGCCATTGTTTATTTCCCTGCATTATTGTGATCACGATTGAGTTCCTTGTAAAGATTTTAAAAGAAGCATAATTGTTTAAGCATAGGGACAACTGATTCACCCCCCCTCTCAATTGTCCTACACAATTGGCTATAAAAAATGATACCATGTGAATTTTCCAAGTTGTGTTGCAGAGAATGATATTTTGATAGTATCCAAATTATATTTTTGAGAAAGTAGTTTTTTTTTAGAATTTAATTGGAAAAAGTATATGAATTTTATTAGAGACACCATTCATAATTAATTTCCTATCACTCCCTTGAATGTATCTTGCAAAATAATTGTACACACAAGTTTTTTGTCTTACAAGTATTTGAGCAACATTCAAATTTCCTTGGATAATTCTAGACCATGTATAAATTTCACCATATAATATATAATAACATAGACCATCGACCTAAATCATAAGTAGAATATTGGCTATCAAAATTTAGTGCTCAACATTAGGATCCTCCCATATCTTACCTGACACATCAATTATATAGTCATGGCACCATCAGAACAATAAGAACTATTAAGTTTCTAGCTGGTAAGGAATATGAAAAAAGATAGGTTGATCAAAATATCCTTTATGATATAATTGCATACCAATCTCTCTCTGAAGATGATCATTGTGCCACCCTGCTATTTCTTTCCTACAACTTTTAACATGTGATATGTGCATATATCCTAATGTGAAGATATTGTAATTGCAATATATAATAAGTTAACTTAAAAAAAAAACAATTAGTTAGTAGTGAAAAGTCTAATGTTGGGAATGGACTTTAAATGCAGAGGAATTATAGCTCAATAAAAATATAGTCTTATTATTATTAGAGTTGAACTACTTTCAACAAACATATAATATTATTATATAGATTTTAATTGCAATTTTTATTTTGTATAATTGTAATTGTTACCAATCGAAGTTATAAAGAGACCATAAATCTCTGGTTTAGATCTCCTTAACTATAAGTGGTTTTCCTTATTTTTATATCTTTAGTTTTTTTATTTCCATGGAAAAAATTTATAATTTAATTATATAAAAAGGGATTACATTCTATTAATGTTGTTACATCATTTCCACTAAGTATTTTACAGTACATAAAAAAAACCCGTCATGTTTTGTATTAGCTAAAATAAATAGATCCTCCCTAAAGTTCTTCAGTATGCCCCCAAAACAAGAGTTTTCAAAAAAAATTAAATGTATTAGAAGCCCCATAGTTCTGGTCTCACCCTATGATCCTCCATTTACATCCTCTACAATTCATCTCAATTTTATTTATTAGATATGTTGCAATGAACTGTTCCAGTGGAATATCCATGACAATTTATTGATCATGATTTGTGCAACAAAGATTTATCAAAAAATACTTCAGAGTAGGTGGATTTTTTTTAAGAGCCAAGTTTGAGGGGGATTACTGTAGATAACATAGAAAATTGTAGAGGAAAATTTTTAGGTAAATGATTTCATTCTATTAATCATCTTAATCATTCTCATATTTGATTCAAACAATTTTCAGCACAATTTCCTTGCCCCCCCAAAAAAGGGGGTTTCATAATTACCTTTACTATTGGAAGCCCTAATTTCCTCATTGTTTTTTTTATTTTTCTTTTTATGTTTCACAAGAAGATTTTTTTTTATAGGGTTTGTGTATTTATATATGGGTGTTTCCCATCCGTTGCGATGAAACTACTCATTTCATTGGATTCCAAACCGTCCCATCATTGCCATTTTTTTTAAACACCTTTGTAGTGATCAGTGCTCTCTGTACATAGTAAGATCACTTATGCATATTTGTATGTAAACAAAAACACATAATTTAAATTAGGAATAATATTAAAAAATCCTTTTTGCAGTTGGTGGTGCACATTTGACCTAGATAGGCACCGGGGTGCATTGTTTACAAAGCACACTATTGAGTTTAAAATGAAAATTTCTATGTCTTAAATTTATTCATAGGTCAATGGTGTGTAATAAACAATACTTAGGAAGTTGTGCTTTTCTTAATTTATAAAGCACCAGCTAAATACAAAAAATTGTAAAACATTTTCAATTTTGAAATAACATTGTTATACTGCACCGATGTATATATGTATTGTTGATGCATCGATGCATATAAATATGGTTGAAGCCCCGGTGCATATAAATATGGTTGATTCCCTGGTGCATATTAAGTTACTATACGCAACATGATCTTATTTTAGAAAAAAAATAAGTAATTTTTATATTTGATGATTCCTAGTTTTTTTTTCAGGGAGATTTTGAAAATTCCAAGGGACAAACAAGGGGAAAAATAAGACATGTCAGTAGGGATGTCAAAAAATGTGTAGAAGAATATGGTAAAAGAAATTAACATAATCTTGTTGCAAGAGGATCCATCCCAACTACAATGTTCATCATATGTATGTAATCATTTATTTATTCTTTTATGTACATCTAATTTAATTTTCGCGTGAAATACTATTTTTTCAATTGTTTTGTTGTAGAAAAGAAAAACAAATAGAATCCATTCAACACATAAGAAAAAACAATGATGAATAAAAGGGTTGATCACTTTTTGAAAACATAGGTATTCCAACAGTGGACGATCACCTTCAATAACCACTCACACAACCAGATCAAAGCTCAACACACTGATATTTTGACATGGTAAAACCCCTATGGGGAAACATCCATGGCCATAGCCAATGACACCACTTGGAGAAATTTATTAATGCAAAAGAAAAATATTACAAAGAGATGTTACAAGAGAGTTTCTCACAATCGATCATCGACAAATGACCCTCCATGCTTTTTAAATAGAGATCATGGACCAATCAAGTGTTAAGCCATGGATCAATGTAGCCATTAAGATGATGGAGAACATCAGTCGTAGGATCGCTCTATGTTGGGAACATATCGTGACTATCGGATTTCCTAACTACAAATGCATACTAATAAATACTAAAGAAACACACTAAGAAACACACTTTTACCTAACGACACATTAGACCAAGTAGATCTTAACTAAATCCCAAGTTTCTAAATATCCTAACATCCCCCATTAAGAAAAAATTGGGATAGGATTGAAGGATTTACAAAAATGACATAATAGGAGAATAAATGAGGCATTAGAGCCTATCCCACCTTAATGACAACTTCTTGAACTCATAACATAGATCAAAGTTTGGAAAAATTCGCTTCTCTAAGAGACTTTGTGAAAATTTTTGCAACTTGATATTCAACTCTGTTGGCTCGTGGTTAATTGAACCCATATCATATAATATGGCGCTTTAGTTAAGTTACCACTTGACTCCTAGGACCAACCACAAGCCAACATATTTGAATATCAAGTTGCTAACATTTTCACAAAGTCTCTTTTAGAATCAAATTTTTCCAAACTCCAATCTATGTTAGGAGTTCAGGAAGTTGTCATTAAGTGGGGATAGGCTCTAATGCCTCCTTCCTTCTCCTATTGTGTCACTTTTGTAAATCCTTCAATATTATCCCAAGTTGTTCTTACGGGGGATGTTAAGATATTTATACACTTAGGAGAAGGAAGGAGGCATTAGAGCCTATGAATGAGAAATCGCGACCCATGGGCATCTAAGCTATCAAAATCACTCAGGGATCGCACTCGACCTGGGCCACACCAACCCTTAGCTGGCTAGATATTTTGGTGTCTCCTTCTGATGGGTTTGAACCTGGATTTCCATGTAGAATGAGGCCCATCAAAACCAATCCCGCTAAGAAAATTTGATGTGGTAAGACACCTACAGGGAAACATCCACAGCCCCAGCCAACGCAACCTCTTGGAGCAATTTATTAATGAAAAAGAAAAGGATTATAGAGAGATTTCACAAGAGAGTTTATCACAATCGATCATTGACAAATGATCCTCCATGATCTTTAAATAAAGATCATGGACCAATAAGGTTTTAAGCCATGGATCAATGTAGTCGTTAAGATCGAGGAGAACATGAACTGTTAGATCACTCTATGTCGAGAACATATCATGCCTGTTTGATTTCCTAACTACAAATGCATACTAATGCATACTAAAGAAACAGACTAAGAAATACACTTTTACCTAATGACACATTGGACCAAGTAGATCTTAACTAAATCCTAAGTGTCTATATATCCTAACAATCACAAACTTTGTGAGTATTTCTGTTTTAGTTTTATAATTAATGGAAAAAAAGAAAATGTTATACTGATTATATCGACTGTAATTTGTCATGTCGTATTAAACATGTAGGAAAAAAAGTATGGAATGTATCCAACAAAGGAGATTTTGAGAGAATCCATGAAGCATGTCTAAGAAAAAAATGTGTATTGTTTATGAAACACTTGGTGCTAAGGTATGTTTTTTGATTTACACAATCATGTATATTCTACTATATATATAAATGTAGACATAATTATTACAATTTATTTCTATGCTTGTATATGGAAGAGACACCAAAAAAAAAAAAAAAACTGATCAAGAAAACAATATGTTAAAAAACCAAAGTACAATATCACCTATAAATGCTGAAGAAATGATGTATGCACACAACTCGAAACCAAAGTACAATATCACCTATAAATTATGAAGAATTATGCATGCACACAACTCGAGCAATAACAAGAGTTCAATTGATGAATGATAATTAATATAATAGAATGTAACTACAAGTTGCATGTTTTGGAATATTTGTCTTTGAAAATCAGATATTTTGTTTAACGTACTCACATATTGTCCATTGCATGAGGACATGTTAACAATTACAAATTGGTTGCAATTTGATTATTTTGGACCTTTACATTGTCCCTTTTTGTATGACAATCGGTCTCTTATTCATATATAATAAAATGGGTTATTTCATCGCATTGTCGAATGTTGTAAAGTTTTGTGTTCCTAAATAACTAATATGTTCCTAAATAATTAATATGTGGATGATTTACATGTTACAAATAGCAAATGTGTAATTGGTTGGATAACATATTAATGCAATCATTATATCAAAATGCAATAGAAAAACATATAAAACAATATTATTATTAAAAAATATTTGATTTTGTATGAAGCACTAGACAATCAACTGCCTTTCTTTTGTGTCATCTTGGCTCCCTCACCTGATGCATCTCCTCTTTCGCTCGTGGGACATGATGGCTCTCCTAGCACTTAATGACATGTCGAGTCTCATTTGGCTTCACGCCCTCTTGTTTATCCCATTCGCTAAGCTCTGATACCCTCTTAGCTCTGGACCTTTTCCCCTGCTCTCCCCTTCATGAATCTCCTCCCCATCCAGTCTCGATAGCCTCCTGTATATCATATGTGCACCCCCCACGCAATGCAACACCATGTGACGCAGACCCAGAGACCTCTGTACATGACCAGATTGCGCCATGGAAGACCTGCGAGAAAAATTTCAAGGCCTGCAGACTGACTGCATATGTATGGAGGAATGATCAGGATCGAGACACCGGGAAATACACCAGGAAAATCAAGCGATCTGGGAAAATATGGCTGAAATTCAAACCCAAATGCAACAATTGGAAACCAGGCACAACTAGGAACTGACCATTATTCTCGAGGGAGTTAATTGCAACATAAGGCAGATAGGAGAAGCTACCCATCGTCTGGGTAACCCACAACAACAAGCCCATTCAGTAGGCACAGACAAATCCTGACTTCCTTCAACCTTCCACTCGACGGTCAACAATGATAAACATGTCCCGATTGTTCCAGGTTTCTCTGACTGTGTTTGGGAGGAGGATAATCAAGATCAGATCCATGGGGAAGCAAGTCAAGCAGTGGAGAACCAAGCAACACAACATAACGATCCAGGCTCACCTCACCCTTAGCTCTGGTCTCCCATGAAATGTAAATTTATGTTTTTATTAAAAAGTTTTGTAGCCATATTCACATGGAAAATCTGTAGCCTACACAGTACAATGACCAACTCCCACACTGGCATAGAAAGACCCGTTTGTATCCATGGCATTAGTATAGGTGTAACACCCTGCAACCTGTATTTTTTTTGGAATTCTGGCAATTTTTTATAAGATATAAAAATATCCGTTTTTGTTAAAAAAAAATATTTGATTTTGAAATGACTAATTGAAAATTTGTAAAAAATAATGAATTAAAATATATACATATTAGTGCACTATATTCTTTTGAACCCACTAGATGGTGCATGCCATAATATAGAAAGTGATGCATTTTGAGGTGTTATATGCACATGTGCACATTAATTATAATAACACACGAGTATGACCTATTGAGAAAATGCACCATTTTGTAAATGATATAAGGTACAATATTATATGGTCCTCATGTTTAAAATATACATCTTGGTACTAAAAATAATTTACTTACTGATGCATTAAGTTTATTACATGCGCGAGGGTTCTAAATATTATTTAGGCAATATTCAAAATTTCACTACCCTTTGGTGCATATTGTAAAGTAGACATTGTTACTTACTAATTACAAAATCACTGGGGTGAATACTATATTAAACGCACAAGTCTTAGGATAAATTGATTGCACCGGTGCTCATTATAACTTTAATTGCATCGAGGCATACAAAACCTAAAACACATCAGTGTTCCATACACAAATGAATTTTTTTATTATATTTATGGGGGTATTTTTATTATATTAACATACTGATGCATTTGTATTATATTAACCCATCGGTGTGTGTTCGTCAATACCACACCAGTGTGATTTGAAAAGAACAACACCAAAAAAACCTCCCCAATTTTCTTTAGTTATATGGAACATCTCCTAAAATATCTGCAGTCAATAGAGGAGGTTGTATTGGATTTTTTTTTAAAAATGTTGTCAAATTTCTTAACACTAAAAACCTCTGCTAGAAGTTGTTCTCCTTGTAGTGAAGGAAGTCTTTTACCATTCAATTTTCTGAGCATGAATGGATACCACCAGTCTCTATTGGCAATGCCAATGAAAAAAATTCTGTATTGCATGAACTTAACCCAACCTCAATTAGAATTCCATCAACAATTGTCTTTGATGGTATCTTTGTTATAAAAGAAGGAAACAAAGATTAGATAGGCAATTTCTTCTAGTTCTAGCAGCCAAATACAATGTTTCCTAACTTAAATTCAACTTTTTACCAATTGACTCCTTTAGGTAGGATTCCAATCACATGGAATGCAATTTTTCTTTTTCACACTTTTCCAACACTTTACTTCTCATTAAACAAAAGGAGTAATGATGCTTATTATTCAATTTAAACAAGAAGAATACAATGTACACCACCATCCACAAAATTAAATCTAGATTTCCTTTATCCTTTACACTACAACAATAAGGAGATACAAAATTCTTGAATTAACAAGGAAAAAAACACTCCGAAATATAATATTTCAAACCAATAGAAAATACAATACATTTCTCTAAACTTCCACTTAAAATTGTAAACCAAAATAAAGCTAATGCATGCACATTACCTTTTTACATCGTCCATGTCTCCTCCGATCATTGTGTATATCTCCTTCGATCATTGTGTATGGGTTAGTGAAGATGTCTATTGTGGGTATGACTTTTAGTTGTACTTTAATCATGGTGTATGACCATGGAAAATAAAAACGTGCTCAGTAGGTTTGTTTCACAATGGTTTCAAGACCAAATTTGTGTTGTTGTTATTTGTTATCTAATTTAGAAACTTAGTTGTTAAATTGCAATAAGCATGATAATTTTTGTTTTAATAAGGAAATGTATGTAATTTAAAGTTATTTCTATTCATATTAAAATATATATATATATATATATATATATATTTTTGAACATAAAATTTCCAAATATAATTAATTTCAAAATATAGTTAATTGATAACAACCTATTTCTAATGGAATTCAATTTTCATGTCAAAATCTGTGCACTTTTTGGATTTATGGATATTCAATAATTTCACACATCTCCTTCTTTTTTGAATTCTCTCTACTTTGAAAAAAGTCAATCTTTTTATTAGATGGAAAGTACAAGAAGAAATAGAAAGAGATTTGGGGCAATGAGAAAAATCTTTCATTTCCCATTTTTTAGTTTTTCTCTCTTATTTTTATTTTATTCTTGTTTTTCTATTTTTTTTTTGTCTAATTTACTTTTTTATTTTCATTGTCTTTAATAATTTATCTAACCTTCATTAATTACTAAATTACATTTGCAAGTATTTAGATTTACAATCATTTGGTTATTCAAATCCATACAAAACAAAATATTGTTACATCACACAAACATACATTTTTAAAACTAAACCTTTTTGGAATGATATACATGGTGAAGATTGCATTATTAGTCCTATTGCTTTGGAAATATACCCTATAGTAGGTTAGATGACTTCATCATAGGAGAGAAAAAATTACCTTAATTTATAAGATCAAAATTACTTCAAAGTTTTTAAAAATGCAAGAAGAAAATCAACATTGCTAAAATAAGAACAAACTCTCATGAACTACATAGGGTGTTGGACAACTCCCAAAATACCACGGGATGAGAGAAATGTCACCTTTGTGACACTAAGTTGGTAGAAGATGAAAAAAACTTCCTCTTGGATTGCTCTGCCTATACCCATATTAGATCCAGATTTAAAAATATCTTATCTTGGAACACTTCTCTCAATGCTTTTTTAGCATAGAAATACAATTTTAAAGAAATTGAAGGAATCCCTTACCTTTTTAAGGGGACATAGACCAATTGGCCTCTGTGGACTTAATCATCATCATCATCATTGCTAAAGAAAGTCTATTTCTTAAATAGTGAAAGCATGCAAAAACTTTGGTGAATTTATTTTCATAGACCTTAGCAAATAATTTGATTTGTTTCCAAGTCCCTATTCCATGCTTACAAGAAGGAAAATTTTAGTAGTTAAATTTGGTGAGTTAATTTTTCATTTTTTCCCAAAAAATAATTAGGCAATTTATATTATTTTAAAAACATTTATCCAAATTTTATAAGATAAAAATATTTTAATTTAAAAATGGTGAAGTTTTTTTAGAAACTATATAAAATCTTAAAAAATTTAAATATCACCAAACATTTTATAACATTTTTTAGAAACTATATAAAATATCACCAAACATTTTATCATTAACATTCTAAGAATTAGTAAAATTTATTAACATTTTTACCTTTTAAATAAAAATCCTTTAATTTTTTCTTAAAAAAAACTTAAAAAACATAATAACTTAACTAAGATTTAAAAACTCTAATGAATAAACCCTTGGATTACAATATGAATCTCTTGGTAGAGATGAATGTGGCAATGTTAAGACCATCTCGCACTATCATAGAGAGATCACCTCAAAGATATTAAAGAGGAATCATATCTTCCTAGCTAATTTGGAGAGTGACAAGGATAATCTAAGAAATAGTAATAAACCCAACAACACTATCATAGAGAGATCACCTCAAAGATATTAAGGAGGAATCATATCTTCTTAGCTAATTTGGAGAATGACAAGGATAATCTAAGAAATAGTAATAAACCCAACAGTAAAATATTCCCCTTACTTGGATTTTCAAATTTTCAAATGTAGCAATATGTCTCATTCATCATGTGAGAGTGCCTTCTTAGCCTGCAAACTTCTTCAACTTTTATGGCTTAAATTTAATTGATGTGTTAAATTTTATTTGATTTGTGTGGTTAAATTTGATTTAATTTGTATAATTAAGTTTTGTAATATTTTGTATATGAAAATTAAAATAAATAACAATTTTAATATATACTAAAAAGTAAATATTAATTACAATATAATAAATTAATTTAATATTTTATTAATAAAATTTAAAATAAATCAAAATTTCAATTTAAATATTTTAATATATAAATTAAAAATTAAATACTAATCCCAACATAATGCAACATAAGATTGATTTAATATCTTGTTTATTGACTTACCTATTTAAATGTCTCTTTAGTTTTCATAATTTAAACCCTCCTATCATGAAGTAGGGAAGCAATTTGAAGAAATACTATTTAATAATTTAAGAGGCCACTACGCCTTAGAGTTTTTAGTATTTACTTGTCTCTTTACAATACTAACTTTTAACATAATATCTTTCATATGTCACCACTCCACAAATCGAATATAAAAGGAGGGACTCTTTTGACATAATATCTTTCATATGTCACCACTCCTTTAAGAGACAAATCGAATATAAAAGGAGGGACTCTTTTGACATAATATCTTTCATATGTCATCACTCCACAATACTAACTTTTGACATAATATCTTTCATATGTCACCACTCCTTTTAGAGACAAATCAAATATAAAAGGAGGGACTAGTTGTTATGCATTTTTTTTTGGTTAATGTAAATAATTTTCTTTAATATTAATTTCGTCGTATAACTTAATCATATCAAGTACATTATTGACAATGGTGTTGTCTTCATGTTTTAGGTAAGATTTTAATTATACTCATTATTTTTCTTTTAACTATAAGCATATCTGATCATGTTGTTTTTAGACTTTGGAATGTGGATGTACACTTATACACTCACTGTGTATAGAGCTTTTGGAGGTTTTTAGTGAAAACTTCAACGAATCTTTAAAGAATGCTTATGAAAATTAAATTTAAAGATAAATAGGGGTCCTTATAAATGGAAGATTAGTAGTTGCAGATTAAATATGATTAAATAAAGTATAAATAGATAAATATTTAATATTAATAATTTAAGTTAAAACAAATGATTAATTAAAAGGTGAGTGAGATGTAATGACTACTAGATTAGATTAGTAATATAAATAGTACGAAGAGATAATTGTATAATAATTAAATATTAATAACATGGTAAAAGGTTAAACAAAAATTAAGCTGAAAATTAATCAAATATTAAAGTGGACAAAAATTAGTAGTAAATATAATTCAATAAAGAGTAAAGACAAAAATTAAGATGAAAATTAATCAAATATTAAAGTGGAAAAAAATTAGCAGTAAATATAATTCAATAAAGAGTAAAGAGATACAAAAGTAATTTATTTTAAAAGGAGATAATTTTAGGAAAAGTGGGAATAATGGTGACAAATTAAGTTAATAACTATAGAAAGAGCAATAATTAAATAATTGATAAAAGTTTAGGATATAAATTAATTAAGAGTGTTTTAATTAAATATAAATCTAAGATTAAGGGAAAACTAAGTTAATTTTTTTATTGAGGCTTGTCACGTCTCCACAGTGTGCCTTACGATCGTACACCTCTTGAGGGCATGTGACACCATGAAGTTTCTCACTTTGCTTCTTGGAAACACTAATGATACTTCATCCAGACTGCACGTCTTCACCTAGAGAACACCCATACTCTGTTCTAGGCTACTGATGAGTCACACTCCTACTCTAGAGCAACTATTGTATACTTAGACATTTGTTAACCCATGTTCTCATCAACCATCTTGCCCCTTGGGACTGGTGCACCAAAATTTGTTGTGCCCCTCATGTTGATGTGCCCCATTCTCTTGTTCGCTTCATACTTGGGCAAGCCCCTTGGGGTGCTTGCATGCCCAAGTCGTCCACTTGCCCAACTTGGGTGCTAGAACAACCCCAAGTTATGTGTCCTTGAGGACTTGGGCGAAGGTATTTGCGACTATTGGGCTCTAAAGATGTCCTAAAAACAACCTTAGTTTAACATTAATTTATCAACCAGAGGATTCATCTTTTATTTCAAGAATATCAACAAAGTCTATGCAGATAGCTATAGAGGCTAAAATCGCTAGTTAAAGAAAATCTAAGTTTATCGACAATCAAGTTCCTCACATGTTCATTAAATATTTTGAAACTAAGATCTTACTTAACAGAATTGAAATTTGATTAATAACATGTTGTGAAATAAAGGAATTAACTAATATGTTGAATTCATCTACTAAGAAGCAATAATCTAGTCTAGGAAAATACTTACAGACTTAATCTATCAACTATTAATCAACTTGCTGGAAAAGAAACAACAAATTACTATATATGTGAAAAGGAACAACAAATGTAATCTAATCGAAGGGAACAAAAAATATAATCTAATCGAAAGGAAAACAAAATGCTAATTTAATCGAAAGGAACAAGAAATATAATCTAATCGAAAGGAACAACGCGTATGAAAATGAGAGGAACTGTTAAGCAGAAAACTACATCAATGGAAACTGGAACAACAATTGATAACATTCAAATGAAGCACCTATCTTTTGTAAGCAAACAATATAAAAACATCAACACACTCATGCATTTATCTTAACTATTACAAAAGGGATTTAAATCACAAAATGAAAATCAAACTGATACAATTACAAATTGAGACAATAACTCCTTCAGAATGGGCCCTCGGTCCTTAGAAGCACTGCTACTAGAAACTCAGTATGCAAGAATGGTGAAAATGCCAAAAGTTTCTATTAATTCTATGACTGGTACAACATTTACAAAAGATTGGTTTCGCAGAGCAATTCTGAATTCTGAATGTTTGGATAAAATTCTTAGATGATCTTTCTATGATTCATTACCCTTTCTATATTATAATGATATGGGTAAATTAAGCTATCTTGAGGATCGAGAGATCCTCAGGATCACTTTTACTATTTATAAAGTTTACAAAATAGAGAATCAATCTCCTTCGAAACTACTTTGTGCCTAATGTCTTCAACCTCTAATAGCCTACTCATATTCAACATATCCTTAGCTATCTTGGGTTTAACAATATTCATCCATTCCTGCAATAAAATCAAACAATTCCAATTGAATTTTAGAATTTATCTAATATTATTCAATAATATTTCTAGAAGACATTTTAATCATTTTATATCCTAATTATTCCTACTTAATAGAAAAGTCAATCAAGATTATATCATAAACCGTGGAAATAGGGAGGATATTTGTACCTTTTTCACAACTCAACATACCCCCCAACTTACCTTCTTGCATGTCCTCATGCAAGCAAAGATTTTACATGTAAAGCAGTGAGGCTAAATGGAGGAGAGGTTTGTTCTCCAGGTCTTCTAAACCCATTCTCTTGATCTCTTCAAAGGCATCTTCTTCCCTCTTCCTATTAATTTGATAATCACTCTGGTATCCTTCTGGAGGGTACCAAATAATACGAGGACTATATCTGATCCGTCAGATCTTTTAATGACTTATGGTTGAGTTTTAATTTTGCATGCGTTAATTAACCATTTGAGAAACTTAGTGAAAGAATGAGGAAAGAAGAGGAATTATGACAGCCATATACACATATGCAGATCTGAAATGAAAGAATAAACAGAAAACCATAACACGCAGATTGATAACAGAGTTCGACACAACTTTGCCTACATCTCCGGGCCTTTTTCTCTGTGGGGGAGGCTTCTTTATTTCTATTCAAAAGCTCAAAAGTACATCTCTACAATGCCAAATGGCTACAAGACTGATCTGGTCATGTTCTTCCAGATCTCTATAACTCTGCAAAGAAAACGGCACACAAAACGGACGTCCGGAGCTCCCAGAAATGGTCCAACAACGTCTCCTCCTCAAAAGCTTCTCTACCTCAAAATGGCTTTGGCTTGGCTTCTCCTCATCATAATTATTCTCTGAATGCCCTCTATGCTCCTCCCTGGCCTCAAATAGGCCTTGGTTATATAGTGGGTAAGTTGGTTTCTCATCTCCAACTTCCTCCTAAAATTTAGGCTCCAAAACTACCCAATAACTCCCAAAAACCATTAAAAATAGGCTTAATTACCATTAAAACCCAAAAATTGGTTATAAAACCCACTTTATAGTTAGATTTGGGCATAAGCCCC
>ML818881.1:111484-135580 GCA_009831015.1 Picea engelmannii
TATATATATATATATATATATATATATATATATATATTATTTTTTATTTTATTATTTTCTTTTTTAGGCCCTATCAAGGGAGGCTCATCTACTCCTTAAGAGTGCGGAATGGCGTAAGAAGTGTAAGAATTCCAAGTAAAAATGTGCTTTATATTCCTTATTATGATATGAAGGCAATTTATCATTCAAGTATATGTATATATATAGGACAAAACACCGAATTATGGTGGTTAAGGATTATGAACAATATTTAAGATAGTCCGGAGAAATTAATCAAAAAACAATTCGATAAGGTATGCTAGGTAGTCCACAAAAATGAAAAATCATTCTTATGATAATTAGAAGTGATGTTGGTGAAGGTCAATTAATGAAGGTTAATCCCAAGGTAGTGGCTAATCATAATAATGTCATGCTTGTTCATGAGAGAAAAAAATTGTGTCTTTTGAGAAAAATGAACAACAATAAGGAAAAAAACATAGAAGGAACAATAGTTGTTCCTTTTGAATGAACGACACAACCCGAAAAAGGGACGACAATCATGACAAAGGGAACATCATTTGGAACAGAGGGGAAGACAGTCGTTACATTCAAATGAACGACAATTGTATGCAAAGGGAACAACAATCGCACGAAGGGAACAATAATTGTTCCATTCGAATGAACGACAACTATGTGCAAAGGGAACAACAAACACACAAAGGGAATGACAGTTGTTCTGTTTCAAATGGATGAGAACAATTTTTTTTTTTAACCATCTAATTAAGTGATTGTAAACCTCCCACAGACATTTCTGTTTTAGTGAATCTGGGATTGATTAGTCATCAACTAAATTCATTCAATATTTACGGGTAGGTTTATTCAATAATCAAAGTACTGGATGGTTTGTTAGCGTCAGTCATTTATTACAGTTGCCTGATTTTTTTCTGCGGAACATGACATATTCATATTTTGTGAAAACATGTCTTATATTTGATATTTTTTACAAAGTGAGATAGGAGCAAGAAACAGAAAAGAGTGCTAATTATATTCATTACAGTCATATTTTCTAGTTCTTATTCTCTCAAGTGACTTTCCTAAAATGTAGAAACTAAAAACTCAATCAAATCTATAAGGAAATCTATATAAAATATGCACAATGCTGATAAAAATCATCATTTATGAAGTTAAAGCTATTGGGTTACCTTCCCAACCAACTAGAATCTGAACACTAGGGTCCTTACTTACTTCTTGGCAGAAGGATTCTTTTGAAGGCAACTGACGGTAGAGTCATAGTCGATGTCCATTTACCAGAAAAGGAGAACCAGACCCATCGATGGTAACTAAAGTGACAGTTCCATTATTTTGAACTTCATTGATTTCATATGGCCCCAACCACCTTGTCTGTAATTTTCCAGGAAAATTCTGAAATTTGGAATCATAGAGAAGCGCCCAATCACCTTTTTGGAAGGATTTCTTCTTGATATGTTTATTGTGCCATATGTCTCTCTGCTGCTGAATAACAACTATGCATTGCAGGGTGGACGGGTGTGCTTCATCCAACTCATTGAGTTGTTGTAGGTGTCGTTTATGTGCCTCTGTAAGATCCAGTCCAATCTCCTGGGCCATCCTTAGGGTCTTGATCTCAAACTCAATTGGAAAGATATGTTCTTTACCATAGAATAAATGATAAGGAGAGTATCCAGTGTTGTTACTTCAGATTGTGCGATAAGCCCATAAGGTATTTGGAAGCTCAATTGTCCAATTCTGACGGTTTGTTGAGACTTTTTTTGTCAAAATTTCCTCCAAGACTTTATTGGTACTTTCTAGTTGCCTGTTTTCTTGTGGGTGATATGGGGAAGAAACTCTGTGTTTAATATGATAATTTTTCAAGGTGGTCATGATTCTATGGGCTGTAAATTGTGACCCTCCGTCAGTGATTACTTCCTCGGGTAATCCATAGCGTACAAATAATTTGAAAATAATTTTAATGACTGCTTCCTCTGTTGTGTTTGACAAGGCTTCTACCTCTACCCATTTGGTCATGTAGTCTATTGAAACTAGTATATAGGCCTTCTGGTTTGATTTTGGGTTGAAGGGGCCAACAAAGTCTAGTTCCCATCTCTTGAAAGGTTCTACGACTACTTGCGTTTGCAAGGGAATTTCATCAGCTTGGCATGGTCGACCCATCCTTTGACAACTTTCACAGGTCTGGACATATTTCTTTGCGTCTTTGAATATTGAGGGTCAATAATAGCCCATCTATAAAATCTTATGCCCAGTCCTGCAGTCTGTAAAATGTTTGCCACAGGGCTCATCATGACCTGCCTTCAGTATGTCATAAATTTTTTCATCTCTTACACATCTTCGGATCTGGAGGTCAGCCCCTGTGTGGAAATGATATTCGCCAATCCAAGTGAATTGTGCACTGCATTGGACGATCAATTTCCTATCCCTTGATGATAGGTGTGTTGGTAGTTTACCAACTTCCAGATAATTCGCCACATCAACGTACCATGGTGGCTTAATAGTGACAATGAACAAGTGTTCATTTGGAAATTGATCTTCAATTGTCAAAGAATCATCTGTTTTGGGTACGCGAGACAATAAATCTGCAACAAGATTCTCTCTTCCGGGCTGATCCTTGATGGTGATGTTAAATTCCTGAAGTAGTAATAACCACCGAGTGACCCATCCATTAGTAATTGGTTTGTTAGCTAAATATTTAATAGCAGAATTATCAGTATACAGATTAACTGGATATCTTGTTATATAGTGGCGAAATTTATTAATAGCATGTATAATGAATAAAAATTATTTTTTCTGTTACTGTGTAATTTAATTCGGTGGGAGTAAGATTATTGCTAATAAAATAAATAACATAAGGATTCTTGTCTTCTTCCTGTCCAAGGATAGTACCTATGGCGTTATCTGATGCGTCTGTAGAGATGTGGAATGGTATCTTTTAGTTTGGTCCTCTTAGCACCGGTGCTGTTGAAATCAGTTTTTTAAGTCCTGCGAATGCCACATCACAATTATCAAACCACTGAAATTCTACATTACCAGTTAAAGCATGTAAGATTTTTGAAATTTTTTCCATGAATCTGTGATAGTATCCTGTAGCACTAAGGAAACTGCGAACCTCAGTTTGTGTACGTGGTGTAGGAAGATTAAGGATTACCTCTATTTTTTCTGGGTCTACCCTGATTCCATCTACAAAAATATAATTCCCTAGTACCACACCTTCAGTCATCATCATATGCTATTTTTCATGAATCAAACATAACCTGGTAGAAATGCACCGTTCCTGTAGCTTCTCCAGATTGCTTAGAGCTTGATCAAAGTCATCGCCATAAGGGGTGAAATCATCCATGTAAATTCAAGCCCTTCATTAATCAGATAAGAAAATATGTTCATAATGTCTCTCTGGAATGTGGCTAGAGCATTACATAATCCAAAGGGAAATAATCTGTATGCAAAGGTACCCCAGGGGCATGTGAATGTAGTTTTATCTTGATCTTCTGGGGCAATCTGGATTTGATTATAGCCACTAAAACCATCTAGGAAGGAGAAAAACTTCTTCCCTGCTAAAGTATGAAGGACCTGATCAATAAAAGGTAGGGGAAGTGGTCCTTCTATGTAGCTTTGTTGAGTTCTTTTTAGTCTCCATAGATTCGCCATTTCCCATTCTTCTTGGGAATGATCACTAGTGGGGAACCCACTGACTGTCTGAAATAGGGTATATAAAATATACATCCAACCATTTCTATAATTCTTCTTTAATAACGTCCCTGAGGTGAGGATTCAATCTTCTTTGGGGTTGTCAGATGGGTAGAGAATCTTTCTCAATATAACTATGATGTGTACAGAGTTGCAAATCAATGCCCTTCATGTCAGGATACTCCCAGGAAACAACTTGCTGATATTTGGAAAGGATCTGAATCAATTTGTGTTGTTGTTGTTCATTTAAATTAGCATTAATATTCAGAAACCTCCCTGGTGAAATATCAACTGATTTGTTGTTATGGACAGTGGTAGTGGGGATTTGTTGTTCTGTCAATTCTTCCAGCGGATCTCCCCGTGATTCACTATCTAGAACAAATTTTAGCATTTGGCATGTTGGGTTACTTATAATGGATGGGCTATTAATGAAGCTACTGATCACATCATATTCTAGTTGGTTATTGAGTATGAGAGCTTCTTCTAGTGTGAGAAGGGATCGTAGATATTTTTCTAGATATATAGGTGGTGGCAACTATAGATGCATGATAGACGAGATTGGTTTAGCTGGAGGATACATGATGAAGTTCTTTGTAGATCCTCCTCTAGAAATTGTCATGTTTCCCATGCGACATCCTATGTATGCATATGTTGTTGCGAGCCATGGTCTTTCCAGTATTAATGGATGTCCATCGAGTCCACTTCTTGGGTTGATAATGAGGAAATCAACTGGATATTCCCAAGAGTCGGCTGAAATTTCTATATCCTGTAATGTGTCGACTGGTTTAACCACTGATCGATCAACCAATTGTAACATAATTGGGGTAGGTTCAAAGGAGGCGAAACCCAGGGTGTTGCAAGTCTCGATGGTCAGGATATTATCGGTTGCCCCCAAATCCACTAGTGTATTTGGAAAAGAAAAACCCTGTATTTGAACTGTTACTATGGGATTCCCTGAGTCTTCATATTTGACCAGTTCCTGTTTACCATGTGATCAGACAAGGATCCTACCATGTGAACAGTTGATGATTCATTTTTAACTTTCCTAACATGCTTCTTCCCACATAATTCCTTAATTGTATTTGCATAAATTGGGATGTCTTGCAAAGCCTGCAGGAGTGGGATCTTAACATATAGATTCTTGAGTTCCCCTATGATGTCAAAATTAAGATACATAGCTATTTTTGTTATCATGAACCTTTCAGGGAACGGGGGAGGAGGAGTTATATCCTCGTTAGGATTATGTTGCTCGACTGTGTTTCCTCCCTGCTTTGTTTCTTCGTTATGGCCATAGTTGAGGGTGTTATTATTGGTTGTATATTATTTTCATTCTCCTTCTCTTGGTGAATGTTACTTTCCTCAGGAGAAATTATGCACCCTGACCTCAACTGGAGTTTGTTTCACCCTACAATGTTGATTTCCCCATCCAAATTCTCAATAATCTGCACAAACTGGGCTGGTCTATTATTAGGATTTGGGTGGGGTTGAGCTGGTAATTGAGGGCGTAAATGCGGTTGATGGTTCTGGGGTAATTGGAGTGGAGCTTGAAAAGTGGGTTGAGTTTGAGGGGCCATCCCCATGGGTTTATTGGTCATTCCCATGGGGCGCTGCCAATTTTGGTTCCAATTGGGGTTTTGGGCAGTTGTGTTGGACCACTTTGAAGGATAGGGGATGTTGTTTGAATTTTTCCAAGATGAGGTAGGGTATTGCGAGTTAGGATAATTTGAATTTGCGGTTGGTTGATTTGGCCAAGTGGGATTTGCAGCTAGATATTGCTGGGACTGCCAGGTGGGGTTAGCAAATGGTTGGCCCTGCCACGTGTTTCCAAAATTTTGCTGCTGATTATACTGCCTAGAAAGTAAAGAAGAGAGATCCAGTAGTGTACTTGGAGGGCGGGCCTGCCATTGGAGACGCTGAGCCATCATATATAATGGTTTTGTTTCCTCTTCTGGTTCTCTAAAGACAACTTTTAGTCCTGAGAGCGATGGGCACAAATGGCACAAACCTGAACCACATCCAAAGGGAATTCCCTCGGACCATGTTTCTTTCCACATCATTGGAAAAATATGGCCAAGATCTGTTCTTCTTCTGATTATTTTTGTTTATCCTGCAAGATATCGAATTGTGTGGCTAGAGTACTCAGAATATCAGTTTTTAAATTTTCTAAGAGATTACCGAGTTTTGCTCGGGTAACACCCCCGCTGGTAATATTTCTATTTCTAGTGAGGGGAGCCCGCATCCCTGATCTGGTCCGTGTACTTCCACGCAAGAACTTAATGCACAATTGGACAATGTTATCATAAGTTTCTTGATAAATATCACCCTTCCCCATTAAATTCAATGTTTCTACCCATTCATCTTTGAGTACCTCACCTGGTAATGTACTATAAGGATATCTTTGCAAATGGTATTGGAACCTTTCAACATATTCTTCTAATGTTGTTTTTTCCTTTGCAGTCATTTGAAAGATTTCATCTTTTAGATCCCTAGTTCTACAATAATCCTGATATTTTGTCAATAAGTCTTGTTTCATTTCATCCCATGAATTTATAGTTCCTCCTCCCAATCCCATAAACTAGCGCAAATATTCTCCTTTCAAAGTGGAAGGGAATAACTTTAGTTTTTGGGGTTCAAAGGTGTAGTCATAACCTATACACGGGACATCAAAATTGAATAAGAATGCATCAGTGTCATCTAAAATTAATCCATGAAAGGTTGGTAGATTCTGTAAGGGGATTACTTTCATGGGGGCATTAGAAACTGGATCAACTATTAGATATTCCAAAGTGGAAGTCTGGGCTCGTGGTTGATTTGGGTGCCCCATTTGGTTGAAAATATGGAAATAATATTCAAGAATTTCTTGGCCTGGGTGCTCTATTCAAGGTGATTAATTACTTGATCCCCTAGGGGATTTAATTGCACTACCTCTATCTGGGATTTCAGGTATACTTTCTCCTATCACAGGAGATCCAGGATCAGGTGGTGGTGATGGGTTTTCCTTAGAAACCCCGCTGGTCTCCCCTTCTCCTTCTTCCAGATTACAAGAGTTTCCCTTGTCTAAAGGGATGAGAGGTGGAATATCTATGTTTTGAAAACTTTGCTCAGTCCCTTCGTTTTTTCTATGAACCTCAACATGAGCTGCAGTTGGTGAATTTGTTGCTTGAGGGATTTAGGTTGATCCTTTTAGAGGTCCAACTGAGGCTTGAGATTCAACTTTTCGGGTGATTTCGTTTATGAAAGTGCTTCTTCTAGGGGCCACTAGGTCCTGGGCTTTTGTCGTTTTTGGTGGGGGTTTTGTTTTTTTAGGTTCTTTCTTCTTAGTCATACACACTTCACAGAAAATTCTAAGTACCTATTTGACCTCTATCCATTAGCTTAAGGTAGGTGCTGGCATAAGAATTTTACTTATTGCCTACGTAGGTTCTTACCTTCCATTTTGAACACCTCATCCTTCAGAGACATAATCTATGCTATCTTTGACACTCTCCCCAACAACGCCACCAAAATGTTGGGCTCTAAAGATGTCCTAAAAAAAAATTTAGTTTAACATTAATTTATCAACCTGAGGATTCATCTTTTATTTCAGGAATATCAACAAAGTCTATGCAGATAGCTGTAGAGGCTAAAATCGTGTAGTTAAATCAAATATGAGTTTATCGACAATCAAGTTCCTCACATGTTCATTTAAGATTATGAAACTAAGATATAACTTAAAAGAATTGAAATATGATTAATAACATGCTATGAATTAAAGGAATTAACTAATCTGTTGAATTCATCTACTAAGAAGCAATAATCTAATCTAGGAAAATACTTGCAGAACTAATCTATCAACTATTAATCAACTTGTTGGAAAAAAAACATCGAATTACTATATCTGTGAAAAGGAACAACAAATGTAATCTAATCGAAGGGAACGACAAATATAATCGAATCGAAAGGAACACCAAGTGCTAATTTAATCGAAAGAAACAACAAATATAATCTAATCGAAAGGAGCAATGCGTATGAAAATGAGAGGAACTATTAAGAAGTAAACTACAACAATGGAAACTAGAACAACAATCGGTGACATTCAAATGAAACACCTATATTCTGTAAGAAAACAATATAAAAACATCAACATTCATGAATTTATCTTAACTATTGCAAAAGAGATTTAAATAACAGAATGTAAATCAAACTGATACAATTATAGATTGAGACAGTAACTCCTTCAGACAAGGCCCTCGGTCCTTAGAAGCACTGCTACTAGAAACTCAATATGCAAGAATGGTGAAAATGCCAAAATCTTCTATTAATTCCATGACTGGTACAACATTTACAAAAGACTTATTTCACAGAGCAATTCCGAATTTTGAATGTTTGGATAAAAAATTTAGATGATCTTTCTATGATTCATTACCCTTTATATATTACAAAGATATGGGTAAATTAAGCTATCTTGAGGATCGAGAGATCCTCAGGATCACTTTTACTATTTATAAAGTTTACAAAATAGAGAATCAATCTCCCTCGAAATTGCTTTGCGCCTAATGTCTTCAACCTCCAATAGCCTATGCATCTTCAACATATCCTTATCTATCTTGGGTTTAACAATATTCATCCATTCCTGCAATAAAATCAAACAATTCCAACCAAATTTTAGAATTTATCTAATACTACTCAATAATATTTCTAGAAGACATTTTAATCATTTTCTATCCTAATTATTCCTAATTAACAAAAAAGTCAATCAAAATTATATCATAAACCATGGAAATAAGGAGAATATTTGTACCTTTTTTCACAACTCAACAACAACCATCTATTTTAAGACCTTACATCCTCCCCCACCTCAAGTCGTTGTCATCCCCAAAAACATCCATAAAATCTACGATCTCCAAGTCTATTCCCAAACTCGTGCCTCTCTTGCAACTAAGTATGATGGAAACCCCAAGTTTTGTGCCAACTCGAAACCCCAAATTATTCCAAAGTGGAAACCCTAAGTTTCCTTGTGAAGTGGAAACCCAAAGTTTCCATAAACCAAACTGTATTACACCCAAATCTGCATGATATTCTACTTGAGTCAATGTGATCACTTCACCCAAATCCAAGGATGAAATTCACCCAACTCTGTTGCACTCTCTCATTGCAATGTTGTTTCCTTACTGTTGTTTGGTTATGTTTCTACTATCGTTTCCTACTACAATTGACTATTTCCCACTTCACTTCAAAATTTCACCCAAGTGTTGAACTCTTGTGATCTTTTTGTTGCACCCATATTTCAACCAACTCTACCATATCTCCGCACATTGTATGTCTCAAGTCTTGTACTATCCAAGTGATCAATCCAACTATCTCATCTAAGTCTTGAGATGTGCCTCCCTATGTATAAACTTAGTCTTTTCTATAACATATTTGTCACTCTGTACAACTCCAAAGACTAAGAAAAGTGTCCATCCTTGCCTCACTACTTCTGCCATCATATGATCTTCGTTAAGGGTATGTTCCACAACATCTAAGTGATGCACTTCAGACCTATTGACACATATGTACTTTTGACCCCCTTGTCTTGTTGTTGTTCTTTTCCAAGCTATGGACTAGTTGAATGGAAATTCGAACCATCACAAATCTTGAGTCTGTACATCCTCATTCACATACAGGTCACTTCCCTTCACAATTTGGTCCATCTGCAAAACCCTCAGATCAATCCAAGGTCACCCCTTACCTTACTACACTATGAAGTCACCCAAAAACAAATAATTCTACGACAACTTGACTCCAATGTCACCCTCATGGCTGGATTATTTTGGAAGTTTTCATGTCAGCACATCTTTCTATACTTCCAGGGCCGTTTTAGGGCCCTAAACAATGTTTTTTTGTCTTTCCATAGTCAAACTGTAGACAGATTCAAATTTTGACGATAAAATGTGTAGTTCTCGAGAATATATTTCCAATGGGATATCACACACCTAAAATGGAGGTCGTATGCAAAAGTTACGAACTTGGGAAGTTGAGGTACCAACTTACCCATTGGGGCCCACATAAATTTTGGTGTTTCAACTCCTAGGGTTTTGGAATTCATGAGTAATGTTAAAAGGGAATTTGGAGACTCATTGTAATGATTCTTCTCAAACGGATGCACTTAACAACGACATATCTTCTCAGAGATAGCTACCACCATTCGAGCAAGTGTTTTAAGTTTTGCATTTTTACAGTTTTAGCCTATTTTATTTATTCAATAGAAGTTATTGTTCATTGGATATCTGTTGTTTTTCTCCATATCTATGTGTTATTGTATTCAATATGTTATTTAGTTCATTCCGCTCATAAATATGGATCAGTGGTATCATAGTGGTCTTTTCTTCATTTATTTTTCTTCATGCATGACGGTTCCTCAATCCAAGTCTAGGTTTTTCGTTTTATGCCCAATTGCAAGTCGCATCCCAAACTATTTTTGGGACTCTTGGCCAATTCCTGCTCAGGGCATAAAAGACTAATGGAGAAACATTTTTGAGTTCCATGAGATGATGCAAGCTTGTTTAGGCATGGACTAGGTGACCAAATTATCCATCCGCCCTCGAGGCATGGTTTTGTAAATTGGACCCCTTAATCCAAATGTTGCATTGCTTCAAACTAAGAAAAACACTAGTTGTCGAAATCAATGAGTAAAGAAACTTATGAGGCATGGAAATCGGGAGTGAGGGGTTCTCTAGCTGAAATCTTATCCCAGTAATCCATCAGAGTGGACGATTCCTCAATCCGAGTCTCAATATTTGTTTTGTCCAGTTGCAAGTCGCATCCCAAACCATTTCGGGGAATCTTGGCCAATTTCTCCTGATGGCATAAAAACTAACTAACTACATGTCTCTGTCAACTACCTACTATATCTTACTTCCTTGAAAAAAGACTGCACCAACTTCAGTTGCACATTGAGTTTAACAACCACTACTTCCTACATAAAAATGTGGGTTGCACTATTGTTAACCATCACCATAACTAACTTATTCTTCAACTTGGATTGAACAAAACTAATATGTATAGTTCTACTAACATATTGCCAACTAAATCACCCAAGATTTGCAACACAACAACTAATGGTTGGATTTCTTACTCCATAGCATTGACCCTCGTCTTCAATGGACATTTCTTATAATAATTCTAATTTGCACAAATCCAACAAACAACAACCTTAATACTATTGTTTTCTTAGATCCATATGATAAATTTATCATGTCCTTAGTGTCATCACATTAATATGTCCTTAATATGTCCAAAATCAAGAGGGATATCACATTAAATTAGGTGGTTGACCACCAATATTGGTAATTTCACCCTAGTCTAATTGTGCATCCAAAACTAAAGATATAAATTTTTTATTTAGAAATTGAATATGATGATGGACTACTAACTAACGACACATGCACATGCAACTGAAGGTACAACCAAACATGTACCTATCAGATATTTCTTTGTCGAGTGAGGAAATATTAGGACAAATAGAGGCCAGAAATGCGACTGCATCTAGTAGATATGATAAGCAAACAAGAACCAGAGGTGAAAAAGTAAAAATAAAATTTTGTAGACGCATGAAATTATTTCTTGCCGAAGGAGGATCATGCTCTTATGATGATGAGAGCATAGGAGACATAGAGGTTCCACTCAAATATAAGCATCTGGTAAAACAATGGGTACCTAAGGAACTACCTCCTATAGATTTTGACTTCGTTGTCAACAATAGGACATATCGCATTGCACCATCCTCCCTACATGGCTTGGGGCTATTTTCCATGGATGGAATAATTGTAAAATACAATACAGTAACTGAATTGATGGACTATGTTGGACCGTGTTACAATTATAACAATTGGATGCGGTTGGTCCGGTACATGTGAAGTATGCAGAGATATGCACTCGCCGCAAATTATATACAACTAATAAACAAGGATAAAAATAAGGGAGCGACTATTTATATTAATGGAAGGCCTAAAGCTTCCTACAATATCGCAGGGTTTATAAACACTACACGACCCGAGACAACAAGCAAACAACCAAATTTCTTATATGAGGGACATGAAAAGAATCGAGTAGTTCTGTGCGCAATAAAAAAGATAGCTCTCGAGGAAGAGTTATTAGTGGATTACCATTTGAATCGAATAGAAACATTGACTAATAGTGTGTAGGTTCTTATGCAACACCTCTTTAAGAAACCTCTACTTATTGCATTATATTTTTTTATTATCTTTAACATTGTTGTAAACATTATCTTTAACTTTGTTGTAAATATTATCTTTAACATTGTTTTTTTGTTACCATTAACAATTTTTTAAATATTTGGGGGTTCTAATTATATTATAATGTGGCAGGATGATCGTGGAAAAGGGTCAGCCGCAGAACATGTAAATGTTTATCAATTTCCACTTTGATTTAATGTTGTTTTTATTATTTGCTTATATAATTTTATTGAAATAACATTGTTTTTGTTGAAATTATATGTAGTCCGCAGGACATGTTGATCATGATTCTGTCGATGAGGAGGGGTTTTATTCATATGTTGATCCGATGGTATTAATAAAAAAAATATCATTAAAGGTAACAAAGAACTTGCTAGCTTCTTAGATCGTCCAGATCAAACTCCCGACATCAAAGAAAAGATCAAGCTCCTTATGTCAAAACTTAAAACATATAAGGTAATAACCATAATTTAAAGTGTTTTTTTTAATGTACTCATATGTTCAATTATGATACTTTGTTCTTTAACTTTTACATTATCTCACGAAAAAACATTTTCTTTTTTATAAGGACATTTTTGGAGCCTGTTCAACCCAGTGTTGGTAGTAGTAGTGCTACAAAGACGCTACAGAGTCCTGATGCGGGTGGTCATACAACTACTAGAGTACTATTTACTTCTCCATCTTCCACACCTAATTTAGATAGGAGCCATGACATGCACCGCCAGACATCCACACCTCGATCAGAGTCTAGAGATGGTGGCAAAGATGAGGATCATGGTGATGTGGTTGAGATGGTTGCATTTCCTGGAGCTAGACATGTGACAAGAACGGGGATCCTTCTGTGCACATTTTTGGTAAATGATAATGGACTTCCGTTAAAAAAATCAAGACTCCCAGGTAGTTTTAATTCATATTTTAATCGTTTAATGTTGTCCTTCTCATACATAAATCATCTAGATTATTAATTTTAAATTAATGATATCTTTTTGTGTGTACGAAGCGACCTTTTTTATAGGCACCTAGAGAGAAAGGCCTTGTTGATTTTTGGGGCACCCTTATGCATGTGGTGGAATTTCCATAATTCCAACCTCAAAAATGAACTTATGGATTATCTTGAAGGCCTCTTTGGAGTATACATGTTCAATAAAAAAGCGGTCACCTCTGCAGCGGGTGAATATTTAAAATATACGCGGGATGTTTATAGATGAAACTTGGCAGGAAATCCTAGGTATGAGCATCCTCCCTCAATTCCAGAGAGGGAGTGGAAGGCGATCATTGATGATGCAAAAGAGAAGATTTTTAAAATATTAGGAGAACAAATAACTGGTACACCAAGGTAAATCACAACTTTTTGATTTCAATACCAGCTTTATTTTTCTTTACATTTAAATAAAAGTTTGGTTATATATAACATGCTTGAAAATTTTGATGATAGGTTGCCTGACACTTCAAAGGAAACCAAAGCAAGGATTTCCAAACATGGCCAACACAATCTAGGCCAGGGCGGTTACTCGAGGTTACAGTCATGAATCGTAAGTACCCAAACATATTAAAAATATTATTTGTATCACCTTACAACTTTAAGGTAATTGCAGCCAAAAACATTAAAAAACCATACCCTTATGCAATGTAGGGCGACGACTTCGGAACTGAAACCACGGAGGAAGACCTCCAAATTGGTTACAAGTACAATTATAAAGCCATGGTTGATCGTAGGAAAAGAATGGGATAGACCCCAAGATCCAATTTGTGGGACAAGGTAAATAAAAATCAGTCCACATTAACCTTTCATTACTTATAAAATACGTAAATGTTTGATATCGTCCATAATTTAATGTCTTACTTTGTTTTAATCAGGGGAGAAACACTATCAACGAAACCATTATTACTGGACAACAAAGTGTTGATAGTGCAATGCAGCCAGAAGATCATGGTGCTCCCCAACAGCCCCATCCCAGTGAGGTGTAGCCCCAAGATTTTCCTATGACTGAGGCCCACGACGGTAAAATGTCTATATATTAATGATATACTTAATAATTTGTACTTATAAATTTTGATGCTTCAATGCCAGATAATGTCATAGTTGACTCTCCTCAAATTGAAGACTAGGTGAACATGTCGGCATCCATTCCAATGGTGATGACTAGAGGACCAGGTAAATAATTACATTACATAGTTTTTTTTTAATATTAATGAACTACTTCAATGAAATTTAAAAATTGGCTATATAAATTTAATATTTTTTATTTTTGTAGGTGATGGCCCCTCACAGTAGCATCCACGCCATGGGTATGAGACCAGACGTACTCAGTGTGAAAGGATTGAAGCAACATCAGCTGCTGAAGAGCACCCAGTAAACGAAGACATGGAGATGGATGAATTACTTAAGACCTAGAAATCACAAAACAAGACTAAATCAAATTCAAGATGTCATGTAATAATTTTATAAAACAGTTAGATGTACATTATATAGCTGAACATGTAATGATGCATATAATGCATTGACATTATGGGTACTTTTTCATGTGATAATATACACAAGGCTATTACTATGGCTTGTACATATCTGTGAATGTAATTTTGTTATACACTTAATGATAATTCCAACTTCTCTTATAAGACTTGGTATATATTGATTCAACACTACTTGATCCAAGACGTGATAATGCAAGCAAGACCCGGTGCCTTGTGCTTGGGCTATGGATTCTAGGCAACAAATAGAACTTGAATATGTAATATAAAACTTCCAAAATCTTGTGACATGATATATGCAACTTTGAAAGTCTTGTGACATGTGACATGTGACATGTGGCAAGCATCTTTTTCCAAGCAATGTGCAAACTTTAAACTTGGTGCAACATGCAAAAATAAATTTTTGGGAAAATGCAATAATAATTTTTAAGGATTAAACATAAGGGGTTGTAAATGGTCATGTCAATCATTTTATAATATTTTTTCAGAGAATTACCCTTCTTTTCATTGTGTCTCACATGACAAAGAAACAAAATCACATTGTCATTGTGAATTTATATGTGGAGGATTATTCAAGGTTTCAAGACTTTCTTCATATTTTCCTACTTTAATCCTCTCATGGTCACGTTAATCCATATAGAGGTCCATGACATAAACATGCATTGTTATAATGTTGACATAAATTCCAATCTTCACTTTGTCGATTAGAGGGCACAATTTTGGCAACAATTTAATGTTTTTAGTTCCATGAAATTTATTGTGTTTCTTCAACAACATTAAGGATTAAACATGAGGGGTTGGAAATGGTGATGTAAAACATTTAATATTTCACACATGTGCATCATCTCAATCTTCATGCCTACAATATGTGGAGGGTTATTCAAGGTTTCAAGACTGTTAGCACTCTGTAAATTTCCTAGAGGTTGAAAAAGAAGGAATCCACAAAGGTAACTTTATCCAACCGCTTTTAAAGTTGGGATCTAGCCCTTCCAGCTTTAGAGAGGGATCTCTCTATATGATTTAGCTTTGTTTTTAATTTAGATGTTAGGCTAGGTAAAGAAATCTGTTGGTTTTGTTGTCAAAGTGTTTTTGGATTGGTTGAGACAGTCTACACCTCCATTGGGCTATGGGGTTTGTGTTAAAATAAATATGAGATATAAACCAGAAACGCAAAAGAAATACTTCCACAGGGCGAGATAATACACTCACTGGATCTTTAATAGCTTAAATTATGGACGGAATAAAAGATGAGAAAGATAAATTCAACTAAGAAGCAGTTAAGAATTTCTTAATTGAAAACCTCAGAAGATAAACATTAAAACCTTTAAAGTCAGAAACAGGGTATCTAAGATAAATCCTGCAACATACGTTACTTTTAAAGATTAGTTTCAGAAAACAATATGATCACAAAGCAAGAAAAACATTCAACTTAGAGAATAAACGTCACCAATGAATACACACAAGAATCCTGTAAAAGTGCCAAATTTTATTAATGGCAGATCTCTTCAAAAATGTTACAGTCTAATAGTGTCAGGGTGTAAAGATCAACAACCCCCAATACTTCGAAAGGTGAAGTATTTATAATTCAAATTACAAACGTTCCTGTCATAACTGATCAGGACGTGCTCATTTTATTTTTAGTCTAACTAATTTAACTAATCAAAACTGCTTGATGACTTGGTACAACTGCATGCGGAACTTCTGGGGTAGGCCATTGGCGAGGTTCTTTCACAACCTCTTCTAACTGGACAGGTGACTGGACCTGGACAACTCATCTGCTAATCGAGCAAATCGTAGAGTTCCTCCCATCTGAGATGACTAGGCACAATGATTTTGAGCAATCTCCGATACACTTCATCCATTTCCGTATATTTGGCGAAAGTGGGCTTAGTGAGGAATATGTATCGAATCTCATGTTGGATACTGATGTCCAACTGACGAGCATCCAGGAATGCTTTACTGGTGATGCTCCCTTGTATGCCAGCAAATTTTGAATTATCTTTAGACACTTCAGACAGTCTCTTTTTGTAATCTGGAAGTGTCATCAGTTTATCATTAATAACTTTCAGAACTGGGAGACCTTTCTTATGGAGAGTCTCGATCTTGCTGAAGAATTTCTGTACCCCCTGGTCCATGATCTGAACCTTTTCTTCTAGTTGAAGCAATAATCCCCTCTTGGTCAAAACTCTTTTGACCTCAAGGATGGTTTCTGTTATGTCCTCGATCTTCAACTCTTCTAGCTCTTCTCGGGTTTTAGAATTTAGGAATTTGATGATCTCATTTTCCTGAGTTGGTCTGTCTCCTAATTCTATTATGATATTTTCAATGGCTTGTTTGCTCCTCTGGACCAACTCGTTCTGCTAAAACATGATTTGGATCATGGGCCAGATTTCATTTATAGACTTTGTGATGTATGTCCATACATTTTCTTTGACTTCAGCCAAAGTCTTCCCTGCCACTGTTTGCTTTTGGAGCTGCTGTAGTTCCTTCCTGAGCTGCTCAGTTACCTGCTTTTCTTTGGATAGACTGGTTTGGAAAGAAGTTTTGAGTTCCTGGAGGTTCTCAACTTCCTGCTTCAGCCTGCTGATTTTTGTCTCTTGCAGGTTCATTTTCTCCATGGATTTGGCGAGATCGACTGTTCCCTCTTGTGGTGTCACTGGTGTTGCTGATGGAATTGTTGTTACTATTGCTGTGCTCAATCCTGCAATTGGGATAGAACTCAATGGAATGGCTTCCATATATTTCAGCTGCTCTTTCTCCTTTAGCAGTTTCTCCATCTCTGCTTCCATTTCTTTGAGCTGGGCATCCTGCTCCATGAGCAGCTTAAGCATTTCGTCCTTCTCGCCTTCTTTCTCTGCTATCTCCCTCGCCTGTGAGTCTTCTGTAGGCGGGAGTTTTAGCTGTTTCCTCAAGGAGGCGATGTCTACATTTTTCTTCTTTATCATTTCTTCTGCAGCTTTGACGTTCGCAGGATCATAATCGATCTTGAGGACCAGCTCCTCCAAAGTCTTAATTCTATTGTCCTTCGCGAAAGAAGATATCTTCTCCAGCTTGAGTTGCGTTTGAGCATTATTGAGCGACACCTAAAATTTTGATGTTGAAGCTGAAGCATGTACCAACGTATGGAATACCATCTCTCCTGTCTGTTTGTGTAGATCCATATGATATGCTAGGTGCATGTCCTTTGCCTAGAATTCGAAGGTGGCCCTCTTATAGTCCGAGATCACCTTGGGATCTGGAACCTGTGCTTGGAGGAAGGCCATGTGCATCCTTCCCTTTTCTGTGTCGAATGCAGACATCAGTCTATGTTGCGCAGTCGACGTTTGTTTCTGAAACTGAGCATAAGTACTGCTGGTAAGGGTTTGATTCTTCTTCTTGATCAGTTTGTACTTCTCGAAGATGCTTAATTTGGGCCTAGTCTTGCTTGGCTGAGTGTCCAGGGGAGAGTTTGTGGATTTCTTCGGTATTGCTGGGGTGATGCCTTGATAAAGGCTCGAACCAAAGGGTGGAATGACCAGCTTGATTACTATGGTAGGCGGGGATTCTTGTTCTACAATCGGGCCAGGCGTTGAAACTGTCTTTGGCCTCTTAGTGTGCAAATGGAATTCTTCTGATGATACCTCTGTTACAGGCGGAGATGACTCTTGTCGAGGCCTTTTTTCTTTAGGGACCTATGGCGTGATAGTTGGTTGCACAGTCATCGGGGGGACCTGCTGTTCCACTTCAACCTGCTGTTCCACTTCAACCAAGGTGTCAGGGATCCACACAGTCTGGTTGGCGATTTTTTCAATCTCGGGCTTGGACTCGTGAACGTACGGGATGTTTTTGTTTTTCACCCGCATTTCTGAAATGATCCCGCATGGATCATAGTGCCATGGGAAACTCATAAAGAATTTCATTTCTTTCAACATATTGTCAGCTTCTTCCCCGGTGCCTCGACTGTTGCAGATGAAAGAGCCAATCTGCCCCTTGATTCTCAGTTGCTTCTTTTTCTTCAGGGAAACAAAATGAATGTCATTTGAATTCATGATCTGCCTTATATACTCTAACGCAAAGATTCTTACTGTCACATAATTTGGCAGCTTGTAGGGTGTCAATTCACACCCGAAAACTCTGATCTCAGTGTGGTTTTGATACAGGTACCAGTCTTCTGTCTTTGCATTGTCCGAGAGATGTAGAATTCTCTGGACCTCATCGTTTATTCGTGGCTCGGGCTTGCCACTCAACATGCTTACCACAGGGTGGTAGAAAAGATCGATGAATGCCTTGAAGCTATACTCTGTGGATTTATACTTCAACAAAGATGTCCACACTGTGACTGGCTGAGGCATTCCATCTACATCCATTTTCTGCATAGAAAAAATGAATTTATCTGCCTGATAGAAAACAAACATGTAGGCCAATATGGATGAATATCTGAACATGCCTTCCATGCCAAAACTCACAAACTGTTCGTGAATATTGTTGGCCAAGAAGGTACTAAAATCAAACAGTGTGGTGGGTTTTTCATCTATGGAGAAAATGGATAGAAAACCCAGAATGGGTTCATCTACCCACTGGTCGGAATAGTACCCTAACAGGGCACAGAGGGAGGAAATGATCTGATTTCCCTTGGTGGAGAACATGGACGATGGGTAAGGGGGATTTGTGGAAGGGATTTGAGTAGAGGTGGGAAGGAACAACTTGAATATTTGAGCTCTCTGGGGAAAAGTCATCTTTTGATACAGCTCGGTAAGGATTTCTAGGTTGAAAGGGGAAGCAGAATCAACATGGGGGATTTGCATCATTTGATCAACGTCTTCGGGCGTGATGAAGAACAGGATGTCTCCAGATGAGGAGACGATGACCCTCTGGTCGGGAATATAATGAGCTTGGCATTTAAGGGCGAATTTGGGAAAGTGGCGGATCTGGTGAAACAGGTACAGGGGAAAATTGGACTCCCATAGTCCAATTTCATCGCTCTGGTCCATGAACACCTCCTGGAGCCATGACTGGAAGTCCAAAAAATTGAATTCACACTTGGTATCAGCTATCAACCTGTCTTTGTCAACCAATGGGATTTTGTGCAGGTCGATAGGAGGCGGGAGAAAAGGATTCTCCTCTCTTTCTGATTGTCTTGGCTTCGGAGCCATCTCTGTAACAGTACCTACAATAAACACGACGTTAGTGGGGTCGACTGACTGAGGATGAAGGTGATGGAGAAACAATGGAGGCGTAAGAGGTAAATTTTTCTGGCGTGATGGACGAATAGTGAATGAAAGGGGAATAACGGTAGTTTTATTAAAAAATGGGGTTGGTTGGATGCGGGAGATAGGTTAGCAGGATAATGGGTATGTTATCCTGTAATAAATGGACAACGGGCCACTTGGGGGTTAGGTGGCAGGTGACGGTGTCCAAAACATACCGATCGGTGACGTGGAGGCTAGGGATTGGAGTTTAAAGTCACAATAAGGGGCTGATCATGAGTGAAAAGGTAAGGGACTGACAACAGGGACTGATAGCAGTTATGGGATGGGACACAACTCGAGAGAAAGTGGAACAAGTGGGAGATGACGTCCATGAGTGACGGGGGATTTCAGATAGCAGATGGGGGATGGGACTTCAGGACCAATATGTCGATGCCACGTATGACCAGGGGCCCACCAGAGGAGAATAACAATTCCGGACCCCCCCCCCNCCCCTTTGGTTAAAAGTAGAACATCAGGGCGGGTCCGAAAACCATCTTGAACCATTGATCTGCGCACCCGTTTCCTGGCCGCCGATCTTAGCGTGCCTTTTATCTCTCATTCTGGACCCCCCCCCTCCATTAAAGGCAGAACGGATGGGGGGTCTGGAATCAAATATGAGCCTTTGATTTCAGTTCTCGTCTCTAGGCCGTCCAGATGTGCGCAATTCTTATTACCGATTCTGGACCCCCCCGGTTAAAGGTAGAACGGTTGGGGGGGTCTGGAATGCTCTGTGCACCGTAGATCTGGGCGCCACGATCTAGACCGTTGAAAAGTTCATGGAGCATAAATCAAGAGCGGAGAAATATGTGATGGGCAAACTTAGGATAAGTGCCTCTTATGGGTTTTTTCCCCCAAATTTAAAAAAGACAACACCATGGGGTTTCGACCAAACATCTTTTAAGCATTTGGAATATGATGAAATCTTGACCTCAAACTGGTTTTATTGGGATTGGACAATAAAGCAACTAACCTACCTGCTAACCTATCTTTCTAGGACAATTAACCTAGATTAAACTGTTGGGTTAAGAAATTACTCTACCTAAGGGCTATCTGACCAGGATTAGACAATCTGGTCAGATTTATTCCCTAATCTATCAACATTAAATTTAAAAAGAACTTGGCCATTCTTGAAAGGTATGGCCAAGTTACTATTATTGCATGGGGCTTTTATTTCAATTCTTTTATGCCCTCTTTTTCTTCTTTTTCTTTTTCTTTCTTTTTCTTTTCTTTTCTTTTTCTTTTTCTTTTTCTTTTTCTTTCTTTTTCTTTTTTTTTTTCAAATTATTTGCAACATGAAAAATCATTTGTCAGCAAAAATACTAGATTCAGATAATATCCCAGTCACCAGTTGATTCCCATAAGTTATGGTGTGATAACAGCTGCTCCACCTGGGGATGGTACTTGCCCTGTTAAGTGCCAATAATTCTGGTTCCTGTCCTTCTGAACATATCTGTCTAGTAGCCTTCATTGGTATTATTCTTAAAGATGGAAAAACAATGATCAACAGCTTAGGGCCTTCTCTTCGGGCTTCAACTAACTGACTACTCTTCTTTACTCAGAAAATGCAAGTGAAAATGAGAATTAAAATGGTATGTACAATGGAGAGTGAAAACTTGAATCTTCTACTGAGGTGGTACATAATGTTTCAACATTCTTCCATTCACAGGTGCTCCTGGTAGATCCGACCCATCAGCGTTGTTTAGCAAAAAAACATTGTTTCCTCTGAAAGCTTGGATCATGTATGGCCCTGTCCACAGATTATCAAATTTTCCATGATTTCCCTTGTCTTCATTCCTGGCATCCCATCTCAATACCAAATCTCCTAGCTCGAAATCATCTTCCTTAGTTCGTTTGTCAAATATCTTCTTGATATTTTCTTGGATGACCTGAGTTTTGTTGAAAACTTCCTCCCTAGTCTGCTGCAAATGGATCATCTGGTTGATCCTTCTCTATGAGTCATTTGTCTCAACTTTCACCTCTTGAAGCAACTTCATGACAGGGACTCCGAAATAAGTGGGAAAAACTGCCTCTGTACCATAGACCAGCTGGTATGGTGACATACCAATTGACCTTTTGGTGGTCAGCCTGTCAGCCCATAAAGCAAACACCAACTTATTGTGCCATGATTTCTTGTTTTCCTGCAATGTTTTCTTGATGATATTTACCAAATTTTTGTTTGAAGATTCCGCCAACCCATTCCCCTGAGGGTAATAGGCTATGGAATTCCCCAAACCAATGTGATACTGGTTGTAGAAATCTATGAGTTTCTTCGACCGAAAGGCAACTGCATTGTCAGTTATAATATTTCTAGGACAACCAAAACGAGACAAAATATTATTTTCAAGAAATTTAATAATAATAGAGTCAGTGGCTTGCTTGCTTGGTACTGCCTCGATCCATTTAGTAAAATAATCAGTGGCAATAAGAATCCACCTATGTTGGCCTGAAGATGGCGGGTGTATTTCTCCAATGAAATCGAGCCCCCATTGCTGGAAAGGGGCCTCAACTGAGATAGGTTTCAGAGGTAGAGGAAGGAGCTTTCTTTTGCCTTCAAACAATTGACACTGGTGACATGCTGTTACATTCTGATGTACATCGGAAAACAGGGTGGGCCAGTAGAATCGAGTTCTGAGTATTTTTTTGGCTGTGACTTTCCAGTTCAAATGGCCACCACATTCTCCTGCATGAAACTCTTGCAACACTTTATCAACTTCATCTTTCAGTAAACAATTTAAAAGAATTCCTGCAAGGTCTTTCCAATACAAATTTCCTTCTAGAATAAAGAATTTCAAAGCTTTCAACTTTAAAAATCTAGCTTTAGTCTTAGTTAAACCAGGGGGAGCTTGTAAATTTTGTAAAACGAATATAAGGTCTGCATACCATGGAGAGTTGAGAAATACCTCTCTAACGTTTGGAGTTTCCATCTCGCCCTGTTCATCTGCCACATCTAGAAAATTGATGTCAAGAGCCTGGAAGTTAGATTCAACCATTAATTTAGCAAGGCCTTGGCCTTTGATTAGTTTTGTGGGATTAATCTCTATATCGTATTCTAAAATGACAGCAATCCATTTTCCCCTTCTTCCATCAGGGTTGTCCTGTGTCAAGATATATTTTACTACCGCGTTTGGAACATAAGCTATGGTGTGGGAATGGAGAATGTAGACCCTGAAGTATTTTATGGCTTTTACCAAAGCAAAAGCTTGCTTCTCCATGATATTGTAGTTCAGAGCAACATCTCTTAATGATTTGCTGAAGAAAGCTATGGGTTGTTCATACCCTTCGTTGTTCTTCTGCAGTAATACCACTGCTATAGTATGTTCAGAGGCGAAAGAAAAAAGATAGAAATCTTTAGTGAAATCGGGACTGATCAAAACTGGGGCTTTTGTGAGTGCTCGTTTGACTTGTTCGAAGGATTGTCTGGACTCAGAGTCCCATTTTATTTTTACATCCTTTTTAAGCATGTTTGTAATGTTTCAGAGGATTTCGGCCAGATTGGGAATGAATCTTCGTAGAAAGTTAATTTTCCCGATAAAAGACTGTAGTTCTTTGAGGTTTCTTGGGTGTTCTAACTTTAGTATGGCCTTGATTCTGATGGGGTCTATTTTGATTCCATCTTTAGAGATGATGTGTCCCAGTAGTTTTCCTTCTTCTAACCCAAAAAGACACTTCTTAGGATTTAAAGAAATCCCAAACCTTCTACATTTCTCGAAAACTCGTCTAAGGTGCCACAGGTGTTCATCATCAGATTTGGAAAACACAGTCACATCATCTAAATAAACGACAATAAACTTACCCGATTCTTCCACGAAGGCGATATCCATTGCCCTCTGAAATGTGGCTCCTGCGTTCATCATACCAAAAGGCATCTTCACATACATGAAAGTGCTCCATGGTGTGGTAAAAACAGTTTTATCTTGATCATCCGGGTGAACTAGGACCTGGTTGTAGCCCGAGAAACCATCCAACAGAGATATCCGACTGGACCCGACCACCCTTTGCAGGAGGTCGTCCATTTTCGGTAATGGGTAATTATCTTTCAGGGATACTTTGTTCAGATTTCGGAAATCTATGCAGAGTCTGATTTCCCCAGTTTTCTTACGCATAGGGACTAAATTAGAGACCCACTTAGAGAAATGCAGCGGGACTATGATCTTGGCATCATACATTTTATTGATTTCTTTTTCTATCAGGGGGAGCAACTTGGGATTTATCCTCCTAAGTTTCTGCCTAAACGGTTTTTGGTCTTCCTTTATGGGAATCCTGTGTTGTATGATGCTGGTATCATAGACTTTCAAATCTTCATAGCCCCAAGCAAAAACATCAGAATATTCTTTGAACAGTTCAATGTATTTGAGCTTTTGTTCTGGGGGTAAGGATTTGGACAGTTTGACCATCCTAGGTTTCTCTTCGGTCCCTATATTACAGTCTTCTACTTCTTGTCCATGGGCTTCTATTTTTGGTTTTTTGGCTACGTCATTACTGTC
>ML818882.1:0-28031 GCA_009831015.1 Picea engelmannii
CTTTCCAATTCATCTCATTCTGCACATCTGTTAAAATTTCATTCTACGCATCTTCTCATTTCTCCTTTCTTACTATTTTGTTCTTTTTCCATCCAGAACAACCACCCTTCCACAATCTGTCTCATCTTCTTTTATGCATACGGGCACAACGTTTCAACTTCCCAACTCCTTGGGAAAAATGATGACAACTGTCCAGCCAACCGAAACGCCAACTGATCGACAACTAATTTGCAATCATGAGTCTGTTTTACTAACGAATTTATTACTGAAAGTGTTAAGTGTGTGTGGAAGAACAATAATCCTCCGATCACATTCAAAATTTATCCGTACCGTTGGATAATATTCATTATTCTTGCCTTTTAAATCAGGTTTAAGCATTTCGACATTTTCTTTGCCCAGGTGTCTCGACATTTTCACATCGTGATCTCTGAAACTCTGAAATGGAGCTTGTCTATACTGACTCCTTCTCTTCCTGTGACCAAGGGCTGTGATCAAGGCTTTATGTGGAAGGTGCTTTCGCAATTTCGCATATCGCGAAATCGGGTTTCTTGTTGCATTGTGTTCTTGCCCTTTTGAATTCGTGATCCCCGAAATTTCGATATGGTATAGAATCAATGGTCTAGATCAAAGCCTGATCTGACGGCTCAGATTACATCGCGATTTTGCATATCGCGAAATGGACACTCCTGATGTCAACGGACTTTGTCACTTCAAAGTTTCGATCCCCGATTTCGATGCGCCCCTTTCCACACGCTAGCCCTACTGGCTATAGGTCTTGGCCCATATGACAGTCAACACATGACCTCGGTCAAACCTCTCATCAGGGTTTCGGCATTTTTGATGTCACCATGCACATGCCTACGAAATTCTCGATCCTCCGATCCCCGATTCTCCAATGAAGGAAATCAACGGTCCAGATCTCATTCTTTCTTTAATGGCTGCGATCAAATCGTGAAATCGCATATCGTGATTTCAGGGTTTTTGTTGTCAAGTGAATTGGACATTTCAAAGTCTCGATCCCAGGTTCTTCGATGAAGAAAATCGATGGTCTATATCTCATTCTTGCTTTAATGGCTGCGATTAAATCGAAAAATCGCATATCGCGATTTTGGGGCTTTTGTTGTAAAGTGAATTGGACATTTCAAAGTCCCGATCCCCGATTCTTCGATGAAAAAATCAATGGTCCAGATCTCATTCTTGCTTTAACGGCTGCGATTAAATCATGAAATCGCATATCGCAATTTCAGGGTTTTCATTGTCAAGTGAATTGGACATTTCAAAGTCCCGATCCCCGATTCTCCGATGAAGCCTCCTATCGAGCTTCTCCCGATGGTGCCCGATCACTGCTACGCTTATCTCCCTCGCAACTTCTGCAGATCTGACGGCTGACGGGTGTCTGCTTCCGATCTGACGGCTCAGATCCTCTCTTTGACAAGGGCTGTAAACTACAGTCCAGATTCATTTTGGATTCAACGGTTACGATTGAACCGTGATCTTGTTGCAATCTGTCTGATACAAACCCATCAATGACAACAACCATTCGTTGTCTGCAAATTTTCCATCAATGACAATAACTATCAACACGCATTTGCTGCTTGTTCAATATTTTCCAACAAATAGTTCATAAGGTGTTTTGTTGATGTTGACTTTGATTTTCCCTTTATTAAAAATGTAAACTACTTTGTTGACTGCGTCTATCCAAAACCTGTATGATAACTTTGCTTCATTCAACTTTGTTCTTTCCATCTCTTGTACATTTATATTTTTTATTTATACCACTCCATTTTGCTTGGGAGTTCTTGCGGCTGAGAAATGTCTTTTTATCCTACGAGTCTCACAAAATTATTTAAATTCATTTGAGATAAACTAACCTCCTCTTTCTGATCTCAAACACCTGATTTTCAATTCAGTTTCATTTTCAACCAAGGATTTGAATGCTTTGAACTTCTCAAAAGCTTCATATTTTTATTTTAGTAACATAACCCATTTCATTTTAGAATAATCATCAATAAGCAACATGAAGTAATTTTAGCCTTGTAGAATTTGTGTTCTTGTATTTCCACAGAGACATGTATGAACGAGTGCCAATGAATTTGTTGTTGAGTACTTTGATTTAATGCTTGTTCTTGTCTATTTTCCATGCTGACATTTCTTGTAGAGAGTTTTTGAAAGTTTAACAATATTTGGCATGTATCTTACTGCTTGTTTAGTACTGATTTTTACCACATTATAAAAGTTCATATGACCCATTCTTCTATGTCATAACCAAATTTCATTTGTTTGTCCCATATAACGCTTCTCTCCCTAAATATCATTGAGGATATATACATTATTTGATGTTCTATATGCACTTTCCAGTAATCTTCCCGAGCCTTCTTTATTTCACAACCTTGAGAATTAAATTTGAGATTTTCCTTAGTCACACATTTGACTAACACTGATAAGATTGTGTTTCATACCATCAACATACAAGAATTTTTTTGTTTTAGTCTTTCCATTATTGATACTTAGAGTACCTTTTCCAGTTATCCTTGTGATATCATCGCTTCCAAATGTTACACTTCCTCCATTAAATTATTTCAAAGTGATAAATTTTCTCTTGTCACCTCTCATGTGGCTTGATCATTCATTGTCAACGTACCATTGGTTTCCTTTGTTTTGAGAATGAAGGGAAGTTTTGTAACATCCCCGACCACCAATAGGCCAGGGAATGCTACCACGTGGAAATACATACATACATAGATATATCTAACATGCAATTTAATCTAAATAAAACATATAACACGAAGTTATTGCTACCATACATATTCAAAGGTAATAGACAACAATTCATTTACGCAATGGAATACATGATAAAATTCAAGTATTACAAACATGCATAACATATAAATTAAGCATAGTAATAATACTTATCTTTTCAACTGGAGTAACACCACCAACTATGTGCAGACCTTCCACAAACCTCCCATCCTTAGACCATGCTCCTCATCACGCTCAACAGTGGGTCACCCCTAATATGGGACTAAGCTCTACCCAAGGTAAGGGAATCCTAGACTAGGCTGAGGTTATAGGAAAACTGCACAGTGAAACCGGAAGAATTCTCTCAAGGAGCCTTCTTACACCCACTACTCATGGAATTTATTCCCCACATGCATGTTCCGCCCAGGAGTATACACCTTCATTGTCACACAATCCATCAAATGCTTCACCTCCCTCTCAGGGTCTCAACAATAGGCCGGATCAGGAATTCTTAGAGCTCTATAGCTGGTGCTGGACTCTCTCTGGGAGAAAACCACTTCCCAACAAACTCTCTTACCTGGAGAGAGATGCTCACAGGTCTGACATCCTTTTTCTTCCACCACGAGCCTGAAAACCCACTTCTTTAGCCAATTACTATTCAATTCCTACAAGGTAAGGATAATAGCAGATCAACAACATTTGGTTAACTCACGGGCGACAGCAACTATAGGGAAATTTGGGCATGGACATCCAAAAAACAACAACAGTCCCACTAATATGCAAAAAGGATCAGGTAATACATAGGAAAACAAACCAAATAGTTAAGGGATGAACTCAGATTTCCAGTGTGGATAAAATTTGGTTCACTAGACACATAGGTTGGTTTTCCCTCTCGTTGGGTGATTTCTCAGGTATGCATGGGTATGCTGAGGTCAAAACACAGATGACAGACAAAATTCACAGGAGTTGGGAATAGCAAGAAAACTCTAGTGTAGTTAGACTCGTAGATTATTTATTCCAGAGGTGCGTGAGGGTATGTAGATGCAGACACAGATGCAAAATGGGTTCCGATGGAGATCCCCGCGAACTCAAGATGAGGATGGAAGAATGGGTAGTGAACTCAGGCGAATGATGAAAGAATATAGAAGCCAATCCCCAACATGACTGACTTCTGTAGCTTTAACTGCATGCACCCAGGTCGACACTTGTCTTCCTAGAGCTACATGCATTTCCTTTTGCACACGTTGCCTCTCCCAGGACTTAGGATAAAAACATGTCTTTTACATAGCATTGGAATAATAATAAATTATCATTCTCAAGGACTTAATCCCCTATGCTTAGCCCCTCTTTCCAACCTTTCAACCCCCTTTCCTTTACCCACCTTGTAGAAGCTTAGTCCCCCATCACTCTTTCTTCATGATCGGTCTGCATGCAACGATGTTTATATTTTTATTAATGATCTGCATATTTAAATATACAAAGTTAGGCTCCTTGGCCTTGGAATCTGTCTCACCAGCCTAATAAACACATAAGTCTCTCGGCTTATAACCACCACAACCTATAAAAAAAATTACAATTTAGTAGAGGCTCGACCTTGGGGTATTACAATCCCCTCCCCTTATTTTTGCATTGTCCTCAGTGCAACTCTTTACACAACATCAACAAGATTTCCAAAATATTCAAAAGGATTTGGGTACTCTACCCTCATAGCATCTTCATGCTCCCATGTTGCGTCCTTAGGACCGTACTAGGTCCACTGGACCTTTACAAGACCTATGGCTCGATTCTAGAGTTGTTTTCTCTTCTGGTCCAATATGCACATAGGATGCACTTGCAAGATGCCTTCTTAGTCCACCTGAATCACATTCCAATCGATTACATGATTAGCACCAGTTATATGTTTCTTAAGAAATGAAATATGAAACACATTATGTACATTCATGGATGCAGGCAATGCAAGAAAATATGCAACTAGTCCAATCCTTTCTAGGATTTCAAATGGTCCACAAAATCTGGCTTCCAACTTCAAATAGTTTCCCAGCCTTAGGGAACTTCTGTTGGATTTTAATTTCAAGAAAACATGGTCACCCACTTTAAACTCTCGATGGGTTATGTTCTTATCAGCATAACTCTTCTACTTTTCTTGGGCAACCTTTAAATTCTGCTTAATTTTTAGCATTTTCTCTTCCATTTCTTTGAGAAAATCTGGCCCAACCATTGCTTTATCAGCTGGATTATCCCAACTTACTGGAGTATTTCACTTACTGCCATAACGTGCTTCAAATGGGCTGATTTTCAACGATGCTTGATACCCATTGTTGTAGGCAAATTCTACCAAGTGTAGGTAGTCTTCCCATTTATATGGTTTGTCCATCACATACATCCTTATCATATCTTCTATCACTTGGTTCACCTTCTCTGTCTACCCATCAGACTCAGGATGATAGACTATGCTGAAGTTCAGATTCATTTCAAACCCTTTGAATAACCCTTTCCAAAATTTTGAGGTAAATTTCAGGTCTCGGTTAGACACAATTGTCTTGGGAATACCGTGCAATCATGTTATTTACCTCATACAAATATCAACAACATTATCTACCTTGTGAGTAGTCTTTAGTGGAATAAAATGGTTAACTTCCGTAAGCTTTTCCACCACCACCATGATTGAATCATGTTTCTTTCCTATTCTGGGAAATTCTGTGATGAAATCCATGGTCACCACTTCCACTCCAGAATGGGTAAAGGCTGTAGCAACCCTGCTGGGTGTCTGTGCTCAACTTTAACCTTCTGACACTCCATACATTTGGCAATGTATTCATCAATCTCTCTCTTCATACCTGGCCAAAAGTAATGGCTCTTTACTGCTGCCATATTTTTTCGATATCCAGGGTGCCATGCATAAGGTACATTATTCATTTCATTCAAAATCATAAGTTTCAAGTCCCAGACATTAGGTACATAATTTTTTTACTTGTACAAAAGTGTTCCGTCAGTTTCCAATTTATAATTCTCCACTTTCTGTGGCATCTTACCTTGTTGTATCTTTGCTACCAAATCCATGTATTGTAAATTTGCATTTACAGCTTCTAAAATTCTTCTTTTAATATCAGTTTGGTACATACTAATGGTTGTAGCATGGAATTCGTGCACTCTCCTACTGAGCACATCAACCACTTTGTTCTCTTTTCCTATGATATGCTTGATATCAAAGTCATATTCACAAAGAAACTCCAACTACCTACTTTGCCTAGCATTCAAGGTAGGTTGATCAAACAAATACTTTAGACCATTGTGGTCTATTCTCAGTTTGAACCTCTTTCCCATGAGGTAATGTCTCCATTTTTTCAGAGCATGAACGATAGCTGACAACTCCAAATCATGAGTGGCATAGTTATTTTCATGCTCTTTTAATTTCTTGGACGCATAACATATTACAAATCAATTCTAGTTGAGGACTCGTTCTAGTCCTTCTTTGCATGCATATGTGCAAACCACAAAATCCTCATTCAGATCTGCAATCCTCAGGATTGGAGCACTAGTTAACAACTGCTTCAATTGCTGGAAGCTTCTCTCACACTCTTCTGTCCATTGAAATTTCTTCTCCTTCCTTTGCAAGGAAGTGATAAGGTGAGCTATCCTTGAGAACCCTGCAATGAACCTTCTGTAATAGCTAGCTAGACCCATAAAGGATCTGAATTCTATTACATTCTTTGGTGCTATCCATTCTCTAATGGCTTGTATATTCTCAGGATCCACAACTATCCCATATTTTGAAATTATATGCCCCAAATAATGGATCTTATTTTGATAAAATGAACACTTTCTCAATTTGGCATAAATTTGGTGCTCTCTTAACACCCGCAACACCATCATCATATTTTGTTCATGCTCTTCCTCCAACTTGGAATACACCAAGATGTCATCCAAAAAGACTATGAAAAACTTGTCCAGATAGTCCCTGAATACACCATTCATTAGGCACATAAAAACAATGGGTGAATTAGACAACCCAAATGGAAACACTATGAATTAATAGTGACCATACCTTGTTCTGAAGGTAGTCTTACTGATGTCTTCATCCTTAATTACTATGTGGTGATATCCTGATCTAAGATCTATTTTAGAAAATATCTTAGCATCCTTCAATTGGTCAAGGAGATCATCGATCTATGATAGAGGATACATGTTCTTAATAGTCACTTTGTTTAACTGTCTAAAATTGATGCACAATTTCAATGTCCCATCCTTCTTCTTCACGAATAGGAACGGGGCTGCCCAAGGTGACACACTTGGATGTATATACCCCTTCTTCATAAGTTATTCAAGTTACAATTGCAGTTCTTTCAACTTTGGCGTACTCATTCTGTAAGGCGTTTTCGACACTGGAGCTGCTCCAGGAATTAATTTTATAGAGAAGTCAATATCTCTCTTCGGGGGTAGTCTGGGTACCTCTTGGAATACATCTTCAAAATCTTTTAGTATCACATGATATTCAATATTTGACACCTTATCCTTAGTTGTTTCCTCCACATGGGATGCAAATAATTGACAACCTTTCCTCTAGCACTTCTTCAACTACATTGTTGAGATTTCTCTGACAACAACTTCTCTGGGAATTTCTTGGACTATCCTCTGATTCCCTTCCTCATCCAAGCAAGTGAATTCCTTGTTACAACAATATAAGATGGCGTGGTGCTGGTCCAACTAGTCCATACCAATTAGACAATCATAAGAACCTAAATGAAAGATATTCAGGTCTGCCTTAGTACTTAGTCCATTCATCTCTACTGGACATGATTTAACCAACTCAACAACTTTCCTCTTGTCTCCTGTAGCCATCTGCACCAACCAAGATTTCTCATGATTACTTCTTGGAAATTGAAAAATTTCCACCACCCTAGGATCTATATAACTATGGCTAGCCCCTGAATAAATTAAAATAGTAAAGGCATGGTTATTGATCATACATTCAACTTCAATCGCGTGCGACTGATATTCTGCTTACTTGTTTTCCAGGGCTATGTAGATCCTGGGTATTCTACTACCCATGTCCTCCACTATTTTAGCTTGCTGAACATTATGGACAACTATCACTTTTCCATTTTTGTGGGGACAATATTTGTACTTGTGGTGTCCTTGACAGCCCCAACACTGAATGGCCATCCGCCTCAGCCTTTGTCCCCCTACATTAGTCATTCTCAGCTCTCTAAATGATGGCTTCCCTTGAGGACTGTTTCTGAAAAAGGGAGGTTTGTTTCCCTTCTGCCTCTGCTCCTTCTTGAACTTCTTCTGGTCATCCCAAGCCTTCTAAAAAGTGGGATTTCCTCTTTTCTTCTCACATAAGCATTTCTATCTTCTTATCATTTCTTCCATACTTATTGGGTCATCATACTGAATCATGTCACCGATGGAAGGTGGTAGTCCACTCAGATACCTTTGAATCTTGACAGTCTCATCCTTGATGAAGGGAACATATTTCAACAACTCCAAGAAACTTCGTTCGTATTCATCAATGGTCATGCTGCCCAGCTTGAGTTCAAAGAACTGTTTCATCTTTCGGTCATAATATCTTTTAGTCAAGTATTTCTTTTTGAAATAAATCTTGAATTCTTTCCAGGTAATATACTTCTCTTTAATGTGTTGCACCTGCACCAGTTGATCCCACCACATGGATTCTTTTCCCTTTAGTTGATACATTTCAATTCTTCCTTCTACATGAAAGGAATAATTCTACAGTTGGAAATATTTCCTCATGCCAAGCAACCATGTCTCGACATATTCCTCCTTATCATGTTCTCCATCAAATGTAGGAGGATTAATCTTGTTCATTTCTCCCTTTAGTTCATCCACTCTAGATCTCCTATGTTTTCTGGTAGGAGATGGGCTTGAACTACCTTGTGCCTCCTTATTGGACTGCTTAAGGGATTGGAAATGATCCCTGCTAATGCTTCTTGATCTTATTTTCTTCTCAGGGGTCTTGCGACTCCCTATTTTTATTGAGTCAATCTCCTTATCCAACTTCTTTTTTATTCTCTCCAAACTCTTCATCAAATTTAAGTTGAATTCTCCTTGTCGATCCTTGGCTTTCAGGAGATTTCTGTTATCTTCTCGGTTAGTCTGGGAATCTTTCTACAATTCCTCAATGATTTTCATCATATTCCCTTCCTTATCTATCTCTTCTCTGTGTCCATTGGAGTTCAATCCTTCAACTACCAAGTGGACGTCCATCCCTTTTACTTCATTCTATGAAATGGAAGCAGTCCATGACTCTTCCATTTATTTTCATTCAGTGGAAACACTATTCAGTTATGACACTCGTTGAACTCTGCAAGCACAACGTGCAGTCAACCAGAATTTGTCAGGCCATCATTCCTGAAAAAATACCATAGGATTGATAAACTGAATATTTTTTAAGAAATGTTAATCTTTCATGAATTTTCTGAGCTCTTCTTGGCTCTGTAACAATTTCAGGCCTCAACCCTTTTCTCTTAGCCCCAACCCCTGTGACCACGGGCTGTGACCAAGTGCTAGTTCGATAGGTGCTTAATTAGGAATTAGGGTTACGAAGCCTTCATAATACATCACAACAGACTCTCAGAGTTCTGAATTAACGAACTCGCGAAGTAGGGTGGATCAATAGTCCACATCTTCCCAACATCCAATGACTAACACTCAATGTGGAACTTCTTTCATCAAAGCTTCAAGACTTTAGAGCTTCGGGACTTCGGGTTCTAAAAGTTTTCACGCTTGCTACCCATCCAATCTCGTGACTTTCAAATTTTTAGCTTCTCTATCCTCCGGGCCCATATAGTACAACTGTCACAAACTAAGGAAATGGCACATGGTACACCTAGGAAGGTCCACGTCACCCCAGGTGATGTCTTCCAACCCCACCACGTCTACCCTTTCACTTCAAAAATTTGGGCTTCAGAAGTTTGTGCGTCATCACATTCCCCTTCTCCCGATTGCCCCAGTTCTGAACTCTCCCTAGATAATCAACTGTCCTTATCTCTCCTGCAACCAGCAATCGAGATCCACTTCACGATTTCTTTCTTCAGATATTTTCACTTCTCTTCACTTTAAATATTTTAATCTGTGAACTCTGAAGGATTCTTGCAAATAAACCGTGCGTAGATTCTTAAATATCTAACGATCAAGCTTCTCACCTCAGATCTACAATGTAGATCTCTTCCGGGACTTCAGAGCTTTAGAATTCGAAATTTTGTGCCTCAACGCACCCCGCTTCTCCCAATTTCCGAACTCCGAAAGGCTTCTAGGATAACCCTCCTGCACGTTCTCTGGATCTGATGGCTGTAAAGGACTCTCCTTCTCTCGAACAGATCTTATGACCCACATTACTCTGCAGCCCAATACCACTTATGTCATGTTTTTACGACACCTCTACTCCTCCTAAGCTTCATAACATGACCAAGGTAACTTCTTAGAACCCAGGAAGGTTCTAAGGTCTGAAATTAGTCCCTCCAGATATGATTTCCACTTGAAACCTTGGGTCCAACAACCACTTATCCATCCTATCTAGGATCAACATTGAAACCTTGGCTTTGATACCAATTTGTAACATTCTCGACCACCAACAGGCCAGACAATTCTACCATGTGGAAATACATACATACACAGATATATCTAACATGCATTTTAATCGAAATAAAACATATAACACAAAGTTACTGCTACCATAAAGATTCAAAGGTAATAGATAGTAATTCATATACACAATAGAATACATGATAACATTTAAGTATTACAAACATGCATAACATATAAATTAAGCATAGTAATGATAGTTATATTTTCAACTGGAGTAACAACACCACTATGTGCAGACCTTCCACAAACCTACCAGCCTTAGAACATGCTACTCATCATTCTCAAGAGTGGGTCACCCACGAGATGGGACTAAGTTCCACCCAAGGCAAGGGAATCCTAGACTAGGCTAAGGTTAGAGGAAAACTACACAATGCAACCGAAATGATTCTCTCTAGGAGCCTCCTTACACCCACTACTCACAGATTCTCATTCCCCACATGCTTGTTCCATCCAGGAGTATACACCTTCACTGTCACATAGTCCATCGACTAATTAACCTCCCTCTCAGGGTCTTGGAAACAGGTTAGATCAAGAATTCACAGAGCTCCGTATCTGATGCTGGACTCGCTCTGGGAGAAAACCACTTCCCAACAAACTCTTACCTGGAGAGAGATGATCTTAGGTATAACAACTTGCCTTTTCCACCACGGGTCTGAAAAACCGCTTCTTCAGCCAGTTACTATTCAATTCCCACAAGGTAAAGATAATAGGACATCAAAAACATTCGGTTAAATCATGGGTGACAACAGCTACAGGGAAATTTGGGCATGGACATCCAAAAAATGACAACAGTCGCACTAATATGCAACACGACTCAGGTAATACACAGGAAAACAACCCAAACGGTTAAGGCACAAACTCATATTTTCAGTGTGGGTAAACCTTGGTTCACTGGACATACAGGTTGGTTTTCCCTCGAGTTTGGTGATTGCTCAGGTATGCATGGGTATGCTGAGGTCAAAACGCATAGGACAGATGAAATTCATAGGAATCGAGAATAGAAAGAGAACTCCAGCATAGTTAGACTTATGGATTACTGATTCCAAAGGTGCGTGAGGCTATGTATATGGAGACATAGATGAAAAATAGGTTCCGACAGATATCCCCACGAACTTAGGCTGAGGATGGAAGAATGGGCAGCGAACTCAGGTGAAGGATGATAGAATATAGGAGACTATCCCCAGCACAGCTGACTTCTGTATCTGTATTTGCATGCGCCCAGGTCAACACTTGTCTTCTTGGAGTTGCATGCATTTCCTTTTTCACACGTTACCTCTCCCAGGACTTAGGATAAAAACATCTCTCTCGGATTATAACCAATCGACTCACCAACCTATAAACAAAATTACAATTTAGTAGGGGCTCAGCCTTGGGGTATTACATGTTTTCACAAGCATATATTCCTCCTTCTTTTGCATCTCTTATTCCTGCTTCCTTTTCCAAAATCCTATGAGTTCTTTATTTTGTTTGACAAGGGTATCCAATCCTTGTTTTGTCTAGGAGTTTCCGCAAAGTTACTTATAAAAAAACATGCTTTGTGACCATTGTTTTTGCATTTATAGCTTACAACATTGTAACCAAATAAATGGGAAAATGAATTATAGTTTCTGTTTAATAATCCATAAGCATTTATGTCTTTGTTCCATACATGATTATTTATTGTATGTGTTCTACAATGTATTCCTTTATGACAAAAATGATTACAACAAAATCAATAGCCAAAGAAAGAATTTTGGTATTAGTTCATGTGAGGCTACCTTGTGATGCAGGAGCATCACATTCAAAGTCAAAACACAAGAGTGGAGGCAAGGGAACGACATCTCAGCAATGACAAAATTTCAAATCAGAAATTAACTCAGAATTAAATCGAGTTGTTGAGATATTTTTTCAACAACATTTTAAAAATGTAACTTGCTTGTAAAGTCGTGAAGGGATGTAAGGGATTGAAAATATTGAGTGTTGACTCTTATCTGGCAATAACTATTATCTATTTTAATAGGACAGAATAGGTAACTACTAAGCGTTTGATAGGATAGGTTGCAGACAGAATGAGAGAGATCATGGAGCCAATCCTTAGATAGTTTTTCATATTTTCATTGTAAGAGAATAGACATAATAGAGAGAAGGATATAGAGATCCGAGAGATCAGTATAGCATAATAGCATAGAAGAAATACTATGTAATTTGTTTTCATGAAGGAATAGAACAAACATAATTGTCCCAAACCCTTGGAATGTGTTCATTTAACGTGGGATTGAATGAATGTGATAATTCTGTGTGTATTTTTATTTTATTTTATTTCATGTATGATTTTTCGAGAGGTTGATTATGTGACTTCGTGATGAAATTGGATGAGTTTCAATTGTTTCTCTTCTAACACTTGTATGCAAGGTTTGCATATCGAATTCATGGAGTCTGTCGATTGAGTCTCAGATTGACTTAGAGAAGTTAAGAGAGAAAAAAGGAAACTTAGACCAGGTTCAAGGTGTGCACAACATCGTGAAATGACCAAGCATCGAAGAACCTGAACTAGAGGAATGCCAAGTGGGTGAGAAGAATTTATTTTCAAGAAATCATTTGATCTGAGTTATCTAAATCTCGAGAACGCAAGGTGTGCATGGGAAATTGAAATCCATTTAAGGACTATGTTCATAAGGAATAACACTTTCCATAAGTGTGGATGAGATCCAAGAGTTGGAATCGTAGGAGGAGAAAAGGTTCGAACCCTTTGAACACTTAGAAACCCGTCTAAGTGACAGAGAGATTAGAAGCTCAGGAGGGAGAAGAGACAATGGTTGTTGGATCACTGTGTAAAATATCAACAACCATTTGATCAGAGTGAAGTGAATGAGCCTTAGTGCTTCGTACGTAGAGGAGAGAGAAAGCTCACAAGAGTTGAGAACTAATATTTCCAGAGCCCAAAGAGATAGAGATGCGAAACAGAATCTCACCCATTCAATCAACAAGAATAGATCCGAGATGTCATATTATTCGAGGAAAAATCCAAGCGTCATATCACCCAAGAAAATTTGAGCTGTCAGATATCGTGAGCTCAGGAGGAGGCGGCTTCAAGGTTTGAGATTTTCGAAGTCCAGAGGGATGAAGAGACAAAGGGAAATATCCATCGTTTGATCAGTCGAAGCAGATCTGAGCCATCCGATCGCCCGAAGTAAATCTCAAGCATTGGATTTCCAAGTTAATCTGAGTCGTCAGATCACCGGCTTTGGGAGATTCGTTTGAGAGTTACTCAGTTAATATTTGAGATTCATGAAGTATTAAGAGCCAAAGTTCCGAAGTGATTACCAAGCATCCAATCATTCGAAGCAGATCTGAGCCATCAGATCACCTGAAATAAATCTCAAGTTTCAGATCACCAAGGAGAATATGAGCCATAAAATCCTGTGAGTTCGGGACTATTATCCCCGATATCTAGGGATATCTAAGAGATCATGTCTCGAGGCCCACAGGTCCTAGACATGGAGCACCGAGAGCGGGATTGACTCGAGCATGGCCCTGGAGAGCCCATCTTTCTTCTTCTTCGTCATATTTGTCTTGTCAGCAGTACCAGCTTCCATCACCACCGACCTGGGCTTGCATCAGAGAGGACTCTTGCTCCATGAGGTAATTAGTCTGAGGTATCATGGTATGTGTCATATTTGATCGTTATAACCTTCTTATATATGCATTAGGCTCCTTTCATTTCTGATGACTGCTTGGATCTTACAGTAATCCACTTGACCATTGTTGGGGTGATTGATGGTGTGACTTAGCAAGTTGATATTCATGGGTTTTGGTTAGCCACCAAAGGAGATTTGCAGAGTCATCGTCCGCTCCCACCATTTTTTATAATTTTACATCTTATACCCTGCACATCTATCCCATTCCCCTAGTCTGACCATTGGGACGACCTTTGAGGGTTACACTTTGTCTTGTGGGAAGAAGGGGCTAAAGTCCTAGGGGGTAAAAGTAGCTGGTAAAAGATAAAATCCATAGGAAATAAAACCTAGAGATGCCTCACCCAGGGGATCCCCGAGAAGGCAATAAAAATCCTCTCGATAAGAAACTAAAGGGACCCTAAGAAAAATAATAAAACAAGACCTAACCAAGAGGATGGGAGGTCTCATCACGAGCCGACCCATTATGTTCATAGGTATCTAGCAGTATGACATTGCCATCATCTGGTCACCATGCCAGGGCAGTGACCTTTGGTTGCATGGCTAAGGGAAAGGGGGTCTCATCACGAGCCAGCCTTATCATTTCTATGAAGATACCAGTGGGTAACAATTTCAGCTCTGGTCACCAAGACAAGGCAGTGTCCTCTGGTCAGACCTTGAAGAAAAAAAGAAAGAAAAGCAATAAATAAAAAGATAAAGGCAATAAAGGGCTTGGAAAAAATGCATCCATGACGGGTACAACTTGCCTCGTACAAAGGCACCCACAAACAACACCTACCCTTGGTCTTACTATGATTGGACATCCCTAAAACCATATCACCTCATAAAAAACATGGCTTGAATGATCTTCTGAGGAAACTTTCCATCTCTTGTGGGTGTTAGCCCAATAGGTTGTTCTGTCGGTTTCCTTAGCTTTGTATAGTATATCTGTGTAATATCTTTGATCTCTTAGATGATATGTTAGGGATTTCATGCATTTATTTGATAACTTTAATGATGAGATATGATTTCCATTGCTATGATCCTGAGGACTGATGAGCCTGTGGAGGGCGTAGTTTTTGATGTGTAGGACCATACCTGGCAGACAGGTACCAGAGGATCGGTACACATGGGGAGATGATTAGCTCGAACCTCCATGGGGCTGAAGAGCCCATCAGATGGTTGTTGGGATGGTAGAGACAGGACAACGTCATGATGAGCCCTTGCATCGAGAAGATAGAAAGATGTCCTCACCATGACACTCTGGTAGAGATCGACCTAGGGGGGATCACCCCCTGCAGATGAGATGATGACTTTGATGGACAGGATGCCACCCAGGGCAGGCTGGACGTTTTCTGGAGCATGTGGCAATGTGCTGGGATTATTTGGCAGGTGTGGCAAGTTGCAGGAGCCCTAGAGGGGATAACATTTTGCTTCTTGGATGCTGATCTTGCCCAAAAAGGGCCAACGTCTCCCTCAGAGGGGCCTGAAGTCTCCCTTTAGGCTCATTCTTTGAAAATTTTAGCATTTAATGTGACAAATAATGTAATATTGTTAAGTCAGCCTTGTCGGCTGTTTAATGACCTATTTTTGTAATTAAAGGTCATTTGGATGATATAAATTAAGGAGGTTGAGCCTCATTTTGACAATAACACAACTCACTCTTTTGTGAGAGATCTCTTTTTAGTCTTTTGTCTTGGAATATTGGCTCTTGGAGTTGAGGCGCTACACTTGGGAGGATTATCTTTGGCATGTGTATGGTGTTTTTATCATTGGAAGGTGTTACAGCTAGGGTTTGATAAGCTCATCATTGATTTGTAAGTGTATTTTTCATACCAAACTTCTTGATTTAATGGTTGTAGGTTTAATATCTTACATGTATGGTTACATTGTTATTATTATGCTTAATCATTGAAACCCTAGGGAGCAAGCACACAAGTAGGTCATTGCTTCATGTCCCCATGATAAAAACTTGTTTAGCCATTTGATTAAGAAGAATATAGCCTAGCCATTGCTACACTATTTCTTCTTTTTCTTGAGTTAGTTTGAAACATAAATTGAAGAAAGAAGACGTCCTAGGCCTAATTGAATTTACACCTAGGGTTTGATTCTTAGGGTTTGAAGAGCCTTGGATCTACAACACTTTTCATCCATATATTTATGTTTTGAAGCTAGCCATTTTTCCAAAGAGTTTTAAGGAAAGAGGGAGGAGCATGAGGCCTTGCTTAAGAAACACCAGAATGAGCCTCCTCCCCTTAGGGTTTTGACTTCACGGCCCTGCCATTGCAACACCATTAAGCCTAACTCTCCCGTCCTTAGATTTAGATCCTTCCAAGCCTTTAGTCTCATTCCTTGACTCCATTTACCCTAAGGCACTAGTCTAAGAATGCAATGTTGAGTCTTTTGTGTTAAAAACAATCTTTCTAGCTCTAAAAATTGAAACCCTAACTAACCCTAGTGACTTACTAACCCTAACTAGCTAATGATGTCATGCCTATTTTGATCTCTTGTTTTGTATAAAGCGTTGTGGCTTTGTCATCTAACATTTACATTGAAGTGTTGATCATTTTCATTGGCCTAAGTAGCAAAACGTTCACTTCATTGTCCATTTAAACTAACCTAGAATAGGGCTGATGTCACCCTTAGTAGTATAGTGACGCAACAACATTATATATATATGAGCACACTTAATGCGTTGTGATAATACAAGGATTGATTTTGTACATTGAATGCCAGTATCATTTTGTATTTATTGAAGAAGCAATATTATAATCCATTGCCTTTATTGCAATCATTGACTTCGTCAATAATTACATTTATTATTGCTCATGTATATTAAAGATAGTCATTAACAATTCAAGTACTAACCACTGTTTGCACACTTTAGTTTTATTTGCCTTGTCTCGCAAACAGGTGCCTTTTTTTTCAGTGGAACATCTTCTCTTTGACTATCTCTCTTGGCAGTAATCTGTGAAGGGGAAAACCTACTTTGACCTTTTGAACCTAAACCCTTGATTTTTCTCTTTCAGCACCCCATATTGCTAGGGATGTCTCCCTTGGGATTAGCCACCCTAAATAGAAAGAGCTCCCCATCGAGGTGACAGTGGGTGGGGAATCTCCTGTTACGCCAATTTGAGTCTTGCCTTCAAGCTACTTATCATGTCCTACAAACTGAGCGATAACAGGGACAAGGCAAGGTTTGAGAATCGAGATTTCTGAAATTCAAAGTTCTGGAAACCCAAAGTGAGTCTCAGCCATCAGATCACCTGAAGTGAATTTGATCCATCAGAGTTCAGAAGGGAGATGTGCGATCCAGGTGGATATCGGTGGCCACCCACCTCTTCCAACTGGCTCAAAACATTTTCTGACAATTTTGGCAATTTACTATTTTTAGCAGTTTTAACTTTCGGGGCCATTTTGAGGGCCTAAATGAAGGTTTTTTGGGATCAAGCTTCTCAATGATAGCCAAAGGCATGATTGAGCCCCCAAAATGAATCTCCTTGATGATACCTTTCCAACGGGCTATCATACGCCTAAAACAAAGATAGTATGCAAACGGGGCCCACATGAATTACCCAAACGAGGGCCCACTGATCTAGATTTTATCAGCAGAATGAAATGAATACATATTATTAACATGTTCTTAACCCAAAATAACAGAGATATAGTAAAATTGGTTTTCTATTCAATAAGGAAATAAGCTGAAACTGTAAATGCAGTGGAAACAAGCTTGCTGGAATGGTGGCAGCTTATCTCTGAGAAGAGATGTGACGGCTGCACTCATTCGAAAGAAGATGATTACAATGAGGCTCTGAAGGCCCTTTTACAATGAAAAAGAATTCCAAAAACCTAACCCTAGGATATGAAGCGCCAAAATTCATGTGGGCCCCATTTGGGTAAGTTAGTACATCAACTTCCCAGGGTCGTAACTTTTGCATACAATCTTTGTTTTAGGCATATGATAGCCCGTTGGAAAGGTATAATCGAGGAGATTAATTTTGGGGGATAAATAATTCCTTTAGATTTCATTGACAATATCTATCTCTAAGAACCTTCATTTAGGTCCTCAAAATGGCCCCAGAAGTTAAAACTGCTAAAAATAGTAAATTGCCAAAATTGTCAGAAAACTGTTTTGAGCTAGTTGGAAGAGGTGGGTGGCCACCAATATCCACCTAGACCAATACTCCCTCCTTAGGAATAACTTATATCCATTTCATTGAGTTCCCCCATCATATGAGGAAATTTCTGCCGAATTTGGCCCTGGGTGAGCCACTTGCCTTGGTACAGGAGCTGCCTTGCTTTGATGACTCGATAAAGCTGGATCCTTTGCTGTCGACTGCCCTTGATATGTGTTTCTATAATATGATCATTGGATTCCTGTTGTAAGTAGTCGGTATTGAGATCTATTGCTGTCAGCTGCTCTGCTACGTCTGATGTTTCCAATAATGGTGGGAAATAAGGACAAAGGAGATCCACGTTGAACACTAGGTGCAGGCCAAGGAAAGGAGGAATGTTGAGCTCAAAATCATTATCCCACATGGCTTTGGTGATGGTGTATGATCCATAACAGAGTGGATGAAGCTTTCTATGGGGTCCTGTAAGGCATTCTTTCTACAAGTGCAACCAAACTTTGTCACCCACCTGAAAATTATGTGGCACCTGATGTTGATCATGGTGCTACTTGTACTTGTCATTGGACTTCTGTAGGATATCTTGAACCTATTGGAAGATGTGTTGGATCCACTCAATGAACCAGGTGGATTTTTCAACTTCAATTGGAGCAGGAGATGAGTAAGTCGAAGTGACCGCAAGGGGAAGTGAAACATCTATGGGACCTAGTGGTTGGAATACCAACCCCACCTGAAAGGGGCTGTGGCCAATTGAGCTATGTAGGGATCAGTTGTAGCGATGTTGGAAATAGGGAAGTATCTCATCCCACGTGCAAGTGTTCTTTGAATTATAGATGCGAAGGATATGCACAATCATTCGATTGGCAACCTCAACTTGGCCATCTAATTGATTGTCTCGATCTGAGATAATGGTTTGTGGGATTCCAAAATGTACCCAGACTCGTTCAAAGAAGAGCTTGGCAGTGGCCTCTACTATGATGTTCTTTTTGTGGGAAACCAGAATCACCATCTTAGAAAAGTGATCAACAACCACAAAAACAGAGTCATTTCCCTGCTTGGTGGACGGGAGGCCCGACATGTAGTCCATTGAGATGGATTCCCATGGCATGTCAAGAGTAGGAAGAGGGGTGTACAAGCCCTGTTTCTTAGTGGTCAGTTTGGAAATAGTGCAGGCAGTGCAGGACCTGATATACTTGCTAACCTCCTGTCGATGTTTTAGCCAGTAGAAATGTTTTTTTAGCATTGCCACTATCTTTTCAATGTCGAAGTGTCCTGCCACCCGAATGTAGTGGGCTTCCTAGATTATCTTTGCTCACTCACTTTATGTAACATATATATGGTCCAAATGACACAACAACCCATCCTGAAGATGGAAATTATCGATAACTATGTTTTCACCCAACATTTGGTAGGTGGTGGAGAAGTTCGGGTCTGTCTCATAGAGTTGGGGTCATCCAAAGGTCTCATGGTCATAGGAGTCTAGCACTGTGGTGAGTGCCATGACTAGTGGTCTACTGAGGAAATCAATGACGCGATTGGTGCTTCATGTTTTATACTTGATGTTGAGGTGGAATTGTTGCAAGTATGTGGACCACTTTTGATGGAAATCATTCTGCAATTTTCTTTGTGTCTGCATGAAATGTAGTGGCTTATGATTAGTGTGGATGATTTTATCCTTCCCAAGAAGGTAATGTTTCCACTGGAGACAAGATTGCACAATTGAGTAAATTTTTTGTCGTAAGTAGGGTACTTACGGACAACATCTGATAGTGTGTCACTATGATAGGCCACAGGGTGGTTGTGCTAAGTTAGAACGACACCCACTGCATAGTTTTAAGCATCTATCTCGATCTCAAAGGGTTGTTGCAGGTCTGGTAGTGAAAGTACTTGGGTTGAGCACAAGCACTGCTTCAAATCATTGAATTCTTGTTTTTGGGACCGGCCCCATGAAAATTTCACCTTACTAACACCCTTGGTTATTTGGATAAGGGCCCATGCAATATTGGAGAATCCCAACATGAACCTGCAGTAGAAATTAGAAAGGTCCAAGAAGCTCTGAATCTTAGTGAGTGTGGTTGGGGTTGGCCAGTCACGGATGACTTGGATCTTGACTAGATCCACATGTACGCCATGTTGATCAATTATGTAGCCCAGGTAATGGAACCTGTCCATGCCGAAGGAGAATTTTTCCAAGTTGGCATATAGCTTGTGCTGCTATAGGGTGTGCAGAAGCTACTGAATATTCTACAAGTGTTCAACCCAAGTCTTGTTGTAAATGAGAATGTCATATAGATACACCAATACAAAATTATTAGTGAATGGTCATAGGATATCGTCCATCATCCTCATGAAAGTGGCTAGAGAATTTTCCAAACCAAAGGGCATGACCAACCATTCAAATGGCCTTCCTTTGACTTGAAGGCATTTTTCCGTACATCTGTTTATTCTATCCGAACCTGGTGGTAGCCAGACTTCAGATCAATATTACTGAAGTATTTGTCCCCCATGATTTGATAAGCAGGTAGTCGATTTGGGGAATTAGGTACCAGTTTCTGATTGTGATTTTATTCAGAGCCCAGTAATTAATGCAGAGTCATCAGGTTCCATCTTTCTTTTGTACCAGCATGATTGGGCTCCCATAAGGTGATGAGATGGGATGGATGTGCCCCTTGTGGAGCAGTTCTTGGATTTTTCACTTGATCTCCTCATTCTCTAATAGAGAGCAATGATAGACTAGCCCATTGGGCAGTTGTGCACTGGGGGTCAGATTGATGGGGTGCTTGAGTTGGCAGTGCAGAGGTACCCCGGTAGGTGAGGAGAAGATATATGAGTATTCTTCCACGACCTTATCTACTTTCTTCTGCTATGTGGAGAGGTTGGCCGCGGATACTTTGGATGTGGTTGTGATATTTTTCTTATTCTAAGAGTGAATCATGAAGAAGACAAACTTCCCCATCTGAGAGATGACCTTCCTGCATTGCTTAGCAGAGATAAAGGAAATAACACTAGGTGGGAATGCCTCGGTTATCCTGTACAATTTCCTGTTCAAAGTAATAATAACACTACGAGTCCTAGACTCATATACAACATTACCTTTCCATAAATAAGGTTGGACCAAAAGAACATCACAAAATTCGAGAGAAGAAACATCACACAATACCTCATCTTTGAAGGTCTTGATGTCGTTCGACATTCGACACTGTTGGTTAATGCAGAGATTGCTTCCTTGGCAGAGGCATCCAATGGTGTAGGTTTGTGGGAGTGGTGTTGTTGGCAGGGCCAACCACTTGATGACCTCTGTTGATATGAGGTTCTTTTGGCTACCGCTATCCATGATGAAGTGAAACAGGGTGCCTTTTACCCACATCTGTGAATGGAAAAGGCATTCTCCTTCTTCTGGCTCATTTGGTTCATGAGGTTGGAGCTTGGTGGTAGAAATGGTGGCACAGGGTTCTGCATTAATGATCCGTCTTCCCTTTTCTGGTTCTGTCTCAGAGTCTGAACCCACATCTGAGTTAGTGGCTTTTACTTCGTCCACCAGTGACTTCTTTGAGCAATATTCAATAGTGTTATGCCAAGGGATCTTATGGAAGTCGCACCACTTCCTGGTATCTTTATTTGTCTTTCCAATGTCCTTCTTTTATTTTTCCTTGGACTCGTTATCCTGATACTTTCCATCTTTGCTCTATCCTTTTTTCTATGGGTTGGGGTCGCTCTTTCCTAGATTTTGTTGTGAGGGGTTCCTAGGCCCAAATTTCGGTGTCTTTTGTTTGAGATTTTGTTCAATTTTGACAGCATATCGGTAGGCCGTGCCCAAGGATGAGATGTCCAAAAATTCCATTTCAGTCTAAATGTATCTATGTAGAGCACTGCGATACTTGAGCACCAGATGTTGCTCTGAATATTTGATACCCATATTGGTGCACAAGGTATGAAATATATTCATGAAATATAGCACTTCTTGGTCTCTTTCTTGCCATAGTGTGGTCCATTTGGTATACAATTAATCATAACCTCCGACAAGGTAGTATTGTTACTTAATAGCATCCCTAAAGGAATCCCAGGTGGTTGTGATTGTAAATAATGAGAGTTCCTTTGTTTCCTTTTGCTCACAGAAAGTTTCCCACCAATATTTGACATGGGGAACAGATTCGAAGAGCGCAAAAGTAATCTTTTCTCTATTCAAAAATTTATGGATAGAAAAATAACCTTCTAGTAGATTCAACCACTTGTCTACAACATATGCGTCTATCTTACCTTCAAATATAGGAATATCGAAGTTTATTTGTACCTTGAAGGGGGTGGCACCTCTTCTCGAAGAAGATGTGTCACCTGTTGGGAGTCGTTGAAGGATTTGCATGAAACTATCCATCATCTCGTTCCTTTGTTGTGTGAGGGATTCCTCACTCAACAGTTTGGAAGGATCTCCTGTCCTATCATCTCTCTTTTCTCCTGCCATGAGAGGTCAATTGGGTGTGCGAGAGATTTTGTCTTGAAGAGAAACAAGATCAAGACCCAACTCTTTGTACTCTGACCTCATTGGGGACATGCATTGAGACGACAAGGAGAAGACCGCTCTGATACCACTGATCCTCCAAAAGTCACGTGGGCCCCGTTTGCATACTATATCTGTTTTAGGCATATGATAGCCCGTTGGAAAAGTATCATCGAGGAGATTCATTTTGGGGGCTAAATCATGCCTTTGGATATCATTGAGAAGCTCTATCCCAAAAAACTTTCATTTAGGCCCTCAAAATGGCCCCGAAAGTTAAAACTGCTAAAAATAGTAAATTGCCAAAATTGTCAGAAAACTGTTTTCATCCAGTTGGAAGAGCTCCAAGAAAACACTCAAAGTGATTCATTGTTTTTAGGTATAAAGGATATGTGGCATATATTCAGGCACTATGGGTAAAGACGCAAATTAATTTGTGATCTTAAAGACCCGAAGCCCAAAACTCGAAGGAGATATCAATCGTCGATCCAGAAGAGGGTCACAGGACTGTTGATATGAGTGGAAAGGTCAAACATATGAAGTGGGAGCATAACCTTTGATTGAGTAGGATAGGTTCGAACAAATCATCAACTACAGTGGATCAGAGTACGAAGGAAGCTGGGGTTGAGATTTCAAAATCCCAAAGTCTGTAATTGTGAAGAGATCACATTTGTTGGCTCGCAGGAGGAGTAGATCTGGACCGTTAGTCAGACAATATCATCAAGATCGTGATATCGATGATCCCATGGAAATTTGGGGATAGAAGTTGCATGGGTTTTAAAACATTGAGGGTGTGCGCAGTCACGTGGTCATCGCCTGAGGTTACATTGAGAGGGGGCTTACCTGAAAAAGGAGCTAACGCCCAACACTCTGAGATTTCACAGGAGAGTGAAAGGGAAGGTTGCAGGTGTCATTAAACTTGCACCGAGAAGCTGAAAGGGCATGTGTTTTAATAAAAAATGGAACCATTAAAGTTCTAGAGAGTCATTGACTCAAGAATTGAATATCCTTGACTGAGAGGTCTTGCAGCCCAACTGGGGAGTAGGGGGGGATGCATTAGGTGGTATCAGAGCTAATATTGAGTTTATTGTAGACAAAAAGCAAAGGAGAAAGGAGGTAAATTTATATCATTTGTGGTAACAAGAATTTGATTTCTTCTTGTAGGTGACGCAGTGAAATCATGCCACCCAGAAGGTGTAGAGAGAATGCATAAATGGAAGAAGAAATGAGGTGATTCTAAATGATACTAGACACCATGGAAATGACACAAAGGAGAGCACTAGACATTGGATATATCATTGAATTTGAGAGTGAAGAAGAAGAGGTCAAAGAAAATGTAGCAGAGGATGCTGCACAAGATTGCTTAATAAAAGTTGTTTCAAAGATAGGAGCTGGAGCAATAATAAAGGTACCAATGTATGAAGGAAATTTATAAGTTGAATAATTATTAGATTGGGTATGTGCTATGGAAAAATACTTCGATTACGAAGATATCGAAGAAGACAAGATGGTGAAGCATATAATGAAAAGACTGAAAGGTCATGCAACACTATGGTGGGATGAACTGCAAGACGAATGCAAGAGAAATGGTAAGAAGTAAATTAAAAACTGGGATAGGATGGTAGCCAAGCTGAAGGAAAAATTTATCCCAAAGGACTATCAAATAAATCTGTTCAGAATATTGCAAAATCTGAGACAAAAAAGCTTATTAGTGAAGGAGTACACTGAGGAATTTTATAGACTAAACATCAGGGTTGGACAGAAATAAAATGAGGATGAAAAGACAACCAGATATATCAATGGGATGAGATGTAAAATCAAAGAGGATATAATCATGATGTCGGTTAGTAAAATAGAGGATGCTTATCAAGCAGCCTTGAAAGCTGAAGAGAAATTGGCCAGGAAACAAATCCAATGAAGCAGAGGAAGAAACTGTTAGTAGCAACATGAAGTGGGAAAGAAAGCATACATAAAGAAGAATGACAACTGGAAGAGAAATCATGGGAAAGAAAGCATGCAAGAGGAAAGCGACAACTAGTAAGAAGCACAACACGCACGCATGCAATAGGGAGGTGAAAAATGGAAGGAAGAAAAGAATGCATGCAGAGAAGGAAGACCTAACGATAGTAGGGTTAGGGTTTTTGTAAGGTTTTGTTTAAATGGATGAAGAGCCCGATAGATATAAATATAGATACACAGGTATCATAGAGAGGTTTGGTTGGGTTTGATTGTTTTTATGTAATGTTTTTTATTAGAAGAATTACTTTTGTAAAACGATTGAGCTAGAGAGTAGGAGAGGAGGTATATCTTTAGGATTAGATCACAGGCTAAGGAGCCTGGTGTGTTATAGTTCACCTCATAGATATCTTACCTATCCAAGGATAATTGTAAGCAAATGACGCGAGATTGCAGAACTACCATAATAAGAGAGCCAAGAGTCATATCTTTGTGGATGTAGCCCAGGAGGGTGTGAACCATGGTAATACCTGTCGTTGTAGGAAAATCTCCCTGCGGATAGGTAGATTGCCTTAAAGAGCTTGACCTTAACTCTAAGACAGAAAATGATTAACATGGACACTGACTTCCTTTCAAATCTATCCAAACTAACACATGAGAAGGAAGGAAAAAAAAAGTACCTCTTTATCGACGTTTGTCCCTGCACACTCCGGGTTGCACTCCAATATTTTGCTCCTCGGTAGATCCTGTGGACAAAACAAGATACGACCACTTCCTACTCTATTGATATTAGCTTGAAAACAGATCTATCTATCAATGATAAGTTTATGTAACATTAGACACAAACCAGAAATAAATAGGCCAAGCATGTCATATTAATGAGAATAACAACAACAGTACTTACAATTGTAGATGTGAATGCGACAACTTCGTCATGTCCCCTTCGTCTAACCCTTTCCTGAAAGATCCAAAACCTGGATAACGACAGCTTCACTGATCACTCTCTTTTGGCTAACTGTGTGTTTCCTACAAGATCATAGGTTTCATGCTAGAAGTTCTCCCCCCCCCTTTCCACCATCATAGAGAGCTTAACCTCTTGAGTTATCTTTAGAACAAGTTGGGGAACTTCCTCCTCAGATCAGGGATCTCCTGATGAAACCAAGAATTTGAATGCAACTTCCTCCTAATCTTGAAAGATCCTCCCCTTATTCTTCTCAATGGGCCAACTACTGCCTCAGATTAGGCAACGCTCTCTTAGAAGGGGCATCAATGCGTTGTAGCGCTCCTTGAGAAGATTAAGGGAAGCGCCAGTGCTCCAAAAGTGAGTAGCACTCCTTTAGAATGGCAGGAGAGCATTATAATGCTCCTTGAGGCCTTGTAGGGGAGCGCCAATGCTCCTAAGGTTGATATAGGGGAGCGCTCCCCCTCAAAACCTTTGTTTCAGATCTCTCTTTAGGGGTCAAGAGTCCTTTGACTTCAGTTAACCACTCCTTCTTCTCCAAATCAAGTACATGAGATGTTTTAAGTGTCTCCTTAGTGTTGTCAGCATGACAGTATGCTTGAACATCATTTGCGACACTTGCAACCAACTTACGACACTTGCAAAAGTTGTAAGGAAGATGTGACACTTACAACAATTGAGAGGAATATGCGACACTTATCTAGTTGAGTAATTTTGACATGTAATAGAATGCCCCCCAAAGTATGAAGTTAGAAGATGTGAACTGATAACTGAAATTCTTTGTAGATGTCCAAACAAGGATATAGACTCAGAGAACCTGATGGAAGTTGCACACAAACATCCAACAAATATCATGACATATTTCAAAACCCAAGGCAGGCATACCTATGCTTGGGTGATCAAGACTTGCAAGATATGACCGCCATAAAATACACTGCTGATCCATAATTGTATTGATAAGAAGGTATAGCCACCAAAGATACAATGTGGATCTATACTTTGATGAATTGGACTGATCGTAAGCATGAAGAATACACAGTGGATCTACGGGATGACAAGACATAGCCACGAGCAATACAAAGTGGATCTATGTAACAGTGTATGCATTCTTTGTCCAATAGAAACTCCTTCACAGCCTCGGCCAAGCATATCAAAGTGGTCACTCGACCCAGGGTCTTCTTACCAATCTCAACACGGTACAATTCCAACCATGTGAATAGATTCCTTGATGTCGAACATGGCAGAAACCACTTGTTTATCGGTCAATGGTGTAAACCATTAACAAGTGCGAGGGAGATCGCCATTAATGCCAATGATTCCCAAGGTACCCTAGTACATTCCAACAAATGTGAATAGATGAGCTGAAGTCGAACATCCATGGAATCATTTGATCAGATGTCAATGATGTAAACCTATTGTCGAATGTGAGGAGGCCTACCATTGAGGCATGCAGGTCCCAAAGTACTAACTGGTTTCTAAGTCTGATTCCCGGATAATGTGTTGAAGTTGACAGGAATAGAATCATCGAGGGAGGGCCTTGATGTATCCCCCATCAATGACATGAAATGGACATAGAGATGTAATTGGTAGATCAAAAGGACATGGAATGACACTGGTTTTGAGGCAAGATATTTGGGATGGCTGAATCTCGAGGCGGATACTTCCCTTGAACACTGAGGCACAATAGTGAAACATGACGCAGACCAAAACTATGCAGTGGGTACTGTGACTTGCGTCAGGTGACCCAAAGGAGTGAAAAGAACTCAAAGGATTGGCTCAGTGAAGAGGTTAAGCGGATTATGATATATGCAATTGACAAAGTGTCATGTTCAAGGGAGACTCTAAGAAGTGCCAGATGATGTTCTCAAGAGACTGCTCGGCTTGCTCCTTTAAATTTTTCCCCCATCCAGATAGATGAGTACCTATTTTTGGTTTAATTAGCTTGAGGAGGATAACACATGCTCGATATAACTCACCTTCGGTAAGTTCCTCTTCCTTTGTTTAACGAACCAGAGGAAGTAAGGGTTCGGTCCCATATGGGTCTGTCGATGTGTGCTTTAACGAGTCCAAAGACAGAAAACTCGAAGGTTTTTCGGGATTATAGAGTTTGGAAAAACACTTAAAAGAGAACTCTCTCAGTTCCTTTTTCATACAGTAGTCTAACGAGACCGAAAAAGGGTTAAACTATCGCTCGAAAGATGCCCTTTCTGACCTTTTAACAAGTGTGAAAGGAAGTAAGATCACTCGACAATCTTTTCATATTTAGAGAGTCTGAAAAGGGTTTAAAGGACACTCCAGAGGGGGTTCCTTTTTCATGTGTTCATATCCGTACGGGTCCGAAAAAGAGATAAAATTTTACCTGGTTACGTTCTCATATTATCGAGCTCGAGAACGAACTAAGACTATGCTCATAAGTGTGACAAGGTGAATAATCCATCAGGACTGCCAGGAAACCTGCGATGTCAGAACTACAAACCAGGGGTTTAGTGAAG
>ML818882.1:32404-64440 GCA_009831015.1 Picea engelmannii
TAATTTACATGTAATGTACAGTTTTGCTTTCCTTAAATCTTATATGTGGGAAAGATACCGATCCATGATATAATTAGCTAATGAATCCAAAACACTATTAAGTTCTCTTGGAATGTGTCTATATTCAATGTAATCGAACATTCATTCAAGATGGCAAAATTGTAAGTGTAGATGTAGCAGGATAGGATTACGGATGGCGTAGATACGGTCGAGTTGATCAACCACGAGTTGGGAGTCTAAGTACACAATGATACGAAAGATACCTAGGGAGGAGGTTTGGGTCAACAGTCCAATGAGAGTGTGATATTCTTCCATATTGTTGGTTGTTGGTCCTAAGCAGATACCTCCTGAACTCACCACTTCATCAAATTGGTAAATAACCCATGCTACCGAAGCAATGTTCCGGGTGTGTCGGCTAGCACCATCCGTGAACCCAAAAAAGATAGGAAAGGAAGATGTCATCTGTGCATGAAAACACAAGAACAGTCATGAGTGGAAAAGGTAAGACTCGATCACGTGAAAGAAATAAACACACCAAACTAAAATACAGTAATGTACAAAGTACAAATGCTAGGTGATCTGGGCATAATACTTTTTAAGGTAAAGCCTGTTTCGGGGCTCTCCCAGGGAAATTCCATCATGGTCAACTAATTCGTAGGCACCTCTATGTAGAACATGCTTCACGATGTAAGGACCGTGCCACATAGGTTCTAACTTTCCCGTCTCCAATTTATCGTGGGCTTGGTCGTAAACGAGGACTAAGTCTCCTTCTGTGAAAGTTCGGGGGTGGACTGATTTGTCATATTGACTCTTAATTCGTTTCTGATGTGCCTCATTGGCGAGAGAAACATCGCGACGTGTTTCATCCAATTTGGATAGATACAAGAATCGTTCTTCTTCAAAAAAAGTATGGGGCAAGAGTTCTACTTTTAGTTTGAGTGATGGAATCTCACACTCAATTGGTAGGACGACTTCAATTCCATAGACCAACTGGAAAGGAGTGAATCCAGTTGAAGTTTTCACAGAAGTGTGATAGGCCCAGAGAGCAGAGAACAGTTGTAAATGCCATGATGTTTTGTTTTCCCCTACCATGCATTGGATCATGGTTTTTAGGACTTTGTTGATATCCTCAACTTGTCTGTTCGCTTGAGGGTAGTAGGGGGATGAGTTTTCATGGCGAAAACCCAATTTGACATGTAACTCATTCATCATCTGGATTTTGAAGTGTGCACCATGGTCAGTGACAATGGCACGTGGTACACCAAAACGAGTTATGATGTGGTTGAAGAGGAATAGAGTTGCAGTACGACCATCATTCAGGAAGGTAGGCATAACCTCAGCCCATTTGGTGAAGTAGTCGATGGCGATGATGATGTAACCATACCCCCCGGCTGAGGTAGGCTTACACTGCATGAAATCGATACCCCATTTGGTGAAGGGGTCAATGGCGATGATAGGGTGAAACGCAGTAGGGTGGGTGCATGCCTTCTTGTTGAAGATTTGGCAGGGTGGGCATTTTTTGATGGACTCGATGCAATCTTTGAAAATCGAGGGCCAAAAGTAGTCGGCACGTAGGATTTTTTGGGCTGTGGCCATCCCAGAAAGGTGACCGCCACAGACACCAAGGTGACAATCTTTCAAAACCCATTCAACCTCCTTGTGAATCAGACATCGCCGAAGGATGGTGTCAATGCCATGATGATACAAAGTGTCACCGAGGATGATACAATGGCGAGAGTGGTGACGAATGCGTCGACGCTCTTCGCGAGAGATGTTGGACTGAAAACATTGGGTTTGAAGGTAGAGGAGAATGTCTCCGTACCAAGGATCAGAGGTGCTGATGAGGAAGAGAGAATCATCGGAGAGAGAATCTCTAGGTTCAATGTTTTCATCTGCACGGGGGAGAGCACAGATGAGCTCGAAAAACACCAGGGATTTTTTGGCTTTAGCCTTCGTAAACTCAAGATCGAATTCTTGAAGAATAACGATCCATTTTGAATATTTTCCTGCAAGTACTTGGTGTGTCAAGACATGGTACATAGGGTTGGAGTTTGCGATTACCATGGTGGTGCGTAATAAGATGTAGTGGCGGAACCTCTGGACAACAATGACGGTTGCCAGAGCCAGTTTTTCAACATGCAAATATCTGAGTTCGAGTCTAGATAAACTCTTGCTCAGATAATAAATCACATGTTATTTGTCATTGGGGTCTTCTTGGACTAACACCATCGCAATGGTGGAAGTAGAAGCGGCCAAGTAAAGGATATAATCCTTTTTATATTCGGGGGGATGTAACAAAGGAGCGTGGGTCAAAGCGTGCTTGAGAGCGTCGAATGACCATTGAGCAGTGTCATCCCAGATGAAAGGGACATTCTTTTGCAGTAACCGCATAAATCCTTTAGTGATCTCGGCATAGTTGTAGATGAAATGACGAAGAAAGTTTGCTTTGCCTTGCAAACTTTGGAGTTGGGTTAAATTGGTAGGTTGGGGTAAGGCTAGAATGGCCTTAATCTTTAAGGGATCCACCTTGATCCCATCTTTGGAGACAATGAAACCGAGGAGTCGACTGGATTTGATAGAAAAAATGCATTTGTGTGGGTTGAGACAAATATGATAGAATCGACATCGAAGAAAAATTGCCCGCAAGTGGTGAATGGGCAGGTAAATCATCGAGGTAAGGTTTCGCGATATGCTTGATGTTGTGGAAAGTGTACGACATGGCTCGCTAGAAATTAGCACCAACATTTTTAAGGCCAAAAGGTAGCTTTTGGTAGGAGAAAGTACCCCACGGGCAGATGAAGGCTATCTTATGTTGATCAATAGGTAAGATTTCAATCTGGTTATATCCAGAAAAGCCATCCATGAAAGAGAAGATTACGCTCCCTACGCAATTATCGATGATTTGATCGATGAAGGGCATAGGGTAGTTGTTCTTGGGACAAGCTTTTTTGAGATCTCAATAGTCAACGCAAACACGGATGGTCCCTTGTTTCTTGGCAACCAGAACAAGGTTGGAGAACCATTCGGTTAAAGGAACGGGATAGATGAAGCCAGATTTTAGAAGTTTTTCAACTTCTACCTTTATAACTGCAATTTTCTTGGGATGAACCGGGCGAAGTTTCAGTCGAACCGGTTTCGCGTCAGGGTAGGTTTTGATTTCATGTACGATGATTGAAGGGTCAATCCCTGGCATTTCCTCGTAGCTCCATGCAAATACATCACGGAATTCCTTGAACAATGCGGTGTAAGAAACCACTTCGTCGAGTGTGCAATTAGTGCCAAGGTTAATGTTTTCCACGACACCTTCTTTGATTGAAATGTCAATCGTAATCGTAGTGGAGATGTTACCCATGTTCCCCTCAGAGAGAGTATCTTTTGTGAGGATAGGAGATTGCGGAGCATCGGTAACATCATGAGGGAAGACAAAGCGTATGTCTTGGTGAATTTATTCCAAAGGCAGAAGAAAAGAGGATCGATGGTGGTTGTCATCCCAGGGTAGATCATCAATGCTAAGCATTTCCATGATAGATTCATCCAAAGGAAAAATTTGGGAAATGTAATCAATGACAGACGACAGGGAATCCAACCACGAGGGTGTAACATACCCACTACCTAAATCAAATTTTTTTGGTCCTCTGTCGGACTCGAACTCCTAAATAACCATGGAGATCCAACACAAACTGGCTCTTTCTCTTTTCTTCCCCATTCTCAGGTGATTGCAGGTCATGATCATGTTTTAGTTTGAACATAGTGCCTATTTGTGTTTCGTGCTCTGACACTATAGTAAGGTCCAAACATTAGACTCTGCAATAACCAAAGCCTGCCAGGGCTAACGTGCGTCCCATAGGGATGAATTCCCATGGGGTCAGGGAATGGCCAATAGGAATAAACCTCAACAGGGGTAGAGAATAGCAAATGAGAAATGCCCGTTGCGCGGTTAGGTGGTATACAGGTGGCAAGGGGAACGTGACATGGTGTATGTCATGACAGGGAGGGGTCCCACTTCACACACCACACTATTCCGGACCCCCCGTTAAAGGTAGAATGGCAAGGGGGGTCTGGAATCCACCTGGAAGCCATTGATCACGATAAGTAAATCTTCGACCATTTAAGAGTTGTGCATCCAATTTCGGACTCCCCCCCCCCTACCGCTAAAGGAAGAACAGTAAGGGGGCTCTAGAATGGAACCTCAGTTGTAGATATGGATGGGTGGACTCTGGCCGTCCATATCTTCTCACCGCTTATCCTAAAGCATATTCACGTTCTGGCTTAAGTCGACGTCTCACCTCTACATCTAACGATCATTACAGACTCAGAGATCCTCCAAAAGAATCTCTTCCATCCATCGGGGTTTTGATGCTTGTGATGTCCCAACAATTTGGTTCACTGATCCTTGAATCTCGATACGCTCCTCTACTACCTTAGCCTGCTGGGCTAAGTCGTTTAATCCACGTGACCTCTATCTCACAAGACCGCAGCCTTGTCCCTCCTTGGGGTTTCGGGGTTTTCAATGCCAAAGTGCATATGTCCACGGAATTACCGATTCCTCAAATCCTGACTCTCCAGTTTGTTGACAGCTAGCCCCTCACGGTGGCACTGTCCTCCTTCTCTGGTGTGCGGACAGCTGGCCCCCACTCATCAGGGTTTCGCGTTTCACGATTCCAAAGTGCACTGATAACTTGTCACCGGGATCTTCGATATCTCGATGAGCCAAACTCCAATGGCATCCTCCTCGTCAAGACTTTCCCTGATGGCCTGGATCTCTGCCACGTGTCCCCACAAATGGGTGGCTCTGATCTCATCGGGATTTCAATACTTGTGATTTCTCAACTCCTTCGACCTCAGGCACTCCAATTTCCCGATGCCAAACATCCCGACTCTATGCGGATTTCTGACACGCGTCCCAAATGGATGGACGGTCCATATGAAATCTCAGGCTTCATCAAACGCCAAACCAAAAGGCACTTACCTATCCGATCCAATGGCTGACGGGGAAACAGACCCAGATCTAATGGTCTAGATCCATTCTTTTTGCGCACACTCCAGAGACTAAACTCCGAGCATCTTAACCCGATCCAATAGTCGACGAGATTTCTGATGAGATCCAACAGCTTAGATTGTCCCACCTTGTGCATTCCTCCACTACTTCATGGATGTGGAAAGATCCATGGTCCAAATGTTCTCCTGGGTCTCGGGATCTACGATCCCAATTTCCTCGTTGTTCACGAATATAGAGGGAAAAAGGGAAAGATATGTAATTCCCTCGTTACTTCTGTCAGTCTAACGGTCGTGAATGGCTATGGGTCACCCGACGAAATATCATTTGTCGATTTGTTACATATCCCTACACTTCTACCTTGGAACCTTAAGAGGGTCATTCCACCTTGTACAGGGTTAATAAGACTTGTGCGTTCAAGTCCTTTTTCTGGGTTCTTGGTGAACCTTTCTAAGGAGGAAATCTCTATGAAGAGATCTATATCGGGGCATTTCCAGAAGTAGATATGGGTAAATAGCTTCCCGAGGATGGGCTGGAAGCCTAACTTAGTTTGAATCATGCCTAATTAAATTCATGTATCAACATAAGTCATGTGTGGTCTTCCTGTTATAAGCATATATTTAACATTACTTATCGAAACACTACTCATACATTCTTATACTGTAATTGTTCACCATTTCACAGTTTATGAGCATATATGTTAGCATATGAATTCAAGATGCAATATGAACAAAAAACTTATCAGAAATAACTTTAGAAGTGGGTGCAACTACTGAGAGGGGTGCTCGTTTCCACCCAACCGTAGGCTTAGTGACTCCCAACAGATTTACCACTAGCCACCCCTGAGCTGAGACCACGATGCTCTTAGACTGTGTCTATCTATTTGCCAGTGACCAGGAGTGAAGGTTTCAATCCTTCCTCTCTGCTATCACTCACTCTGTGTAATGCAAGAGTTCCCCTCACGTCTGCCCCCCTCAATCACCTCTTCCATACGCCTTATCCTCTCGCGAGGTTGCATGTGGCGCGATTACCCTCGCACTGATCAGGCCTGATGGCTCTACGGATAGGCGGTTCACCTCCCCATCCCTCATTAAGCCATCAACCTGCCAGTCTGCAAGGCATTAAATTTCAGGGCCAGCGAGCCGCTTTTGGTTCTCTGGGCCAGTGGAGTCCAAATACGGTATTTAATTCTTGGTGGAAGTTAACGCCACCTTTCCCGGTGCCTTCCACCACCCTCGTGGTCTCTTTTTCTGCACATCCCCTCATCAACTGTCCTACACTAAATTCATAATGTTATTCACATTCATTGACCTCTTCCTAAAGGTCCATTTACATCACATATTCACATTTATGAGTTTGCCATAGTTCTTGGCTAGTCCAATTATATTTACAAGTTGGGGGAAATAGGGTGTTGCAATTCCCTCCCCCTTAAAAGGAACATCATCCTCAATGTTCTTATCTATTAACATGAATTGCATGTATAGAAGTAAACAAAATTAGATATGCCAGTTTCATGGCATCTTCCATCTCCCATGTAGCCTCATCTAGGCCAAAATGTTTCCACTGCACCTTGACCTATGCAATGGTTCTGTTCTGGAGCTGGGTTTCCTTTTTCTCTAATATCTAATATGCATTGGGGTTCTAGTATAGATTATCCCTTCGGTTCCACCTGAATCATAGACCAGTCAATTATATGATTAGCATCATGTACATATTTCTTCAATAATGAAACATGGAAAACATTATGTGCTTTTACTGTGGGAGGAAGTGCTAGCCGATAGGCTATAGGTCCCACTCTGTCTAGAACCTCAAAGGGTCCACAATACCGGGGTGCTAATTTGGCACAAGCTCCCATTTTCAAAGAGCTCCTTCTGGGCTTAATTCTGAGATAGACATGGTCTCCCATTTTGAACTCTCTTGGAGTCCTCTTTTGATCAACATAACTTTTCTGTCGTCTCTGAGCGGCCTTCATATTTTGTTTTATCTGAGTCACTTGTTGTTCCATTTATTTCAACATATCGGGTCCAATAGAAATCATATTTACAGGATTACTCCAACTGACTGGATTATTACACTGTCTACCATAAAGGACCTCGAAGGGACTCATCTTTAAGGATGCTTGGTAGTTGTTGTTGTAGGTAAATTCTACCAATGGCAGGTAGTCTTCCCATTTCCTAGGTTGATGCATCACATGCATCCTTAACATATCTTCTAATATCTGATTTACTCTTTCTGTTTGTCCATCTGTTTGAGAGTGATAGGCGGTACTAAACAAAAATTTGGTCTCTAAACATGCCATCAATGATTTCCAGAATTTGGAAGTGAATTTTGTGTCTCTGTCAGATATTATCTCTCTCAGCATGCCGTACAGTCGGAACACCTCTTTCATGAATACCCGTGCGATATCTATCACCTTGTAGGTCAATTTGACGGGGATGAAATGACCAGACTTGCTCAGTTGATCCACCACTACCATAATGGCATCATTCTGTTTGGTTGAAGTTGGTAATCCAGTGATGAAATCCATAGAGATGGTTTCCCATTTCCATTCTTGGATGGGTAAAGGGTGTAGTAATCCGGATGGGTGTCGATGTTCTTCTTTAACCTGTTGGCATTCTATGCATTGGGCCAAATATTTGGCTATGTCCTTTTTCAATCCAGGCCAATAAAATTGTTTCCGGGTGGTAGTAGTCATTTTCTGGTATCCCGGGTGACCAGTGTAGGGTCTTTTATGTAGTTCCTCCATGATGAACCTCTTCAGGTTGTCACAATTGGGAATGTATAGTCTATCTATGTAGGTGAGCAGAGCTCCTTCGGTCATCTGATAGCCTTCGCATTTTGCTCCGGTGGGTTCTTGTTGTAGGTACAGGGTCACATTTCAAACGAAGGGATTTGTTTCTTGTGTCTCTTTGACTCTATTCTTGACATCTGTCTCACAGGTACTCACTGCTGCCAGGTGAATTGTTCTCATGCTTTTGCTAAGGGCATTAGCCACCCTATTCTCCTTCCCTTTAATGTGTTTGATTTAAAAATCAATTTCGCTAAGGAGGGCCATCCATGTAACTTGTTTAGCATTGATCTTGGGTTGATCAAACAAATACTGTAATCCACAGTGGTCTGTCATAAGCACAAACTTTCTTCCTAGGAGGTAATGCCTCCACATTTTTAAGGTGTGTACTATGGCAGCCAGTTCCAGATCAAGAGTCACATAATTGACCTCGTGTTTATTCAATTTTCGGGATTCATAACAGATCACCTTTCCTTCCTGCATAAGGACTCCTCCCAGCCCTTCCTTATAGGCGTCCATGCATACGAGGACGTTAGCTTCTGGGTCAACGATTTTTAACACAGGTGCATGGGTTAGTAGATGTTTCAAGGTTTGAAATCTTTCTTCGCATTGTTGTGTCCATAGAAATTTTGTTCCCTTCTTCTGGAGGGCAGTGATTGGACAACCAATCCTGGAGAAATCTTTTATAAATATTCTATAGTATCCTGCCAATCCCATAAAGAATCTGATGTCTGAGACATCCTTTGGGGTAGGCCATTCCATGATAGACCTGATCTTTTCAAGATCCGCGACTACCCCTTCCTTGGACAAAACATGTTCCAAGTAGTGTATTTTCTTTTGAAAGAAGTCACACTTGTTGAATTTAGCATAGAGTTGATGCTCTCTTAGCACTTGTAGCACAAGTCTAAGATGGTCTTCATGTTATTCTCTATTCTTAGAGTAGATTAATATGGCATAAATGAAAATTAGTACAAATTTATCTAAAAATTTATTGAGTACATTGTTCATTAAGCACATGAAAGTGGCAGGGGCATTGGTTAACCCAAATGGCATCAGCACAAACTCATAGTGACCATACCATGTCCGGAAAGCAGTTTTATGGATGTCTTCACCCTTAATTAGGACTTGATGGTATCTCGACCTCAAGTCAATCTTTGAGAAAATAGACACACCTCCCAACTGATCGAATAGATCATCGATCCTGGGCAAGGGGTATTTGTTCTTTATAGTTACTTTATTAAGTTGTCGGTAATCTATGCACAGTCTAAGGGTGCCATCCTTCTTTTTCACAAACACGACTGGTGCTCCCCATGGGGACACGCTGGGTCGAATATAACCCTTATCCATCATTTCTTTCAATTGCAATTTGAGTTCAACTAACTCAGGCATGCTCATCCGGTAGGGTTTTCTAGACACCGACACCGCTCCTGGTGCGAGTTCTATCGAAAAGTCAATGTCTCTTCTCGGAGGTAGACCCGGTACCTCTTCCAGGAATACATCTCTATACTCTCTTAGGATAGGGTGATCATCGGGGATTGGTTTAGCGCCTTCGATTATTTTCAGTACCTGTATTGCATATAGGGGACATCCCTTTCGACAATACTTTCTCATTTGCAGGGTTGATATTTGTCTCACCAAGACCGACTTTCGGATCCCTTGGAGGGTTATCCTTTGTCCTTCTTTGTTCAGACATTCTAAGGTTTTATGGTAATAGTCCAATTTGACTTTATGGGCGGCCAGCCAGTCCATACCAATCAACAGGTCGTATGACCCCAGGGGTAATACATTAAGGGTTGTTTGGGTGGGGAATTTACCCAACATTAACTGGCAGGCTGGTATGGCCTCTACCACATTTCTTTTGGTACCAGTGGCTAACTGTACTAACCATGACTTAGTTTGTTTTCATGGCTGTAGATTACACTTATCAATAGATTTAGGGGCTATATAACTCAAGTTTGAACCAGGGTAAATCAAAATAGACACCAGATGGTTGAAAATCATACCTTCTATTTCCACCACTAAAGCTTGGTGGTTAGCTTGGTTATCATCCAAGGCTACATAGATCTGTGGCACACTCCTTGCCACATCATTGACCGTGGTAGCTTCCTGCAGGTTATAAATTTTCCGACTGTTCTGTTGTCGGTGTGGACAGTCTCTCTGGAGATGCTCTCCTTCACAATCCCATCATTCCAAAGGTTTCTTCCTTGGGTTATCAGTCTTTACTGGTATAGGTCCAGAAGTTTTATTTCTGTCCACCGAGGGAAAGTTCTACTGGAGTACACTCTGGGTTGGAAAGCTCATTCTGTGGTTCTTCTTGTAGTCTTTCAATCCTGAGGATTTTCTCCCCTTCTTCTGAAATCTCGAACCACTCTTCTGTTTTCAGTCTCCACGAGACTCTGCTCGATGTCCATATTGCTCATGACAATATGTTTTCTTTCTTGTAGTGTCTTCTAAGGTCCTTTGCTCGTCAAATTCAATTCGGTTCCGGTATTCCTTGGGTAGCCCACTGATGAAGCGTTGTGCCTTCACCTTCTCTGCTTTGATGTAGGGTACATACCTCAGTAAGTCAAGGAATTTATTGACATACTCCTCCATAGTAAGTTGTCCCAGTTTGAGTTCATAAAAATCTTTATCCTTCTCGTCGAAATACCTTTCCAACAAATACTTCTTCCGGAAGTACTTCTCAAACTGTTTCCAAGACAGGTCCTCCTTGCGGACCCCTTTCATATTCTTAAGGTCTTCCCACCAGATGGAAGCCTTTCCGTTCAGATTGAAAGTGGCCACTCGGGCCTTCAATTTCTTTGAGAAATCATGGACTCTGAAATATTTCTTCAGTCCAAGTAGCCAAGCCTCAGCTTCCTCTCCCTTTTTTATCTCGTCGTCGAAGGAGGGCGGTTTGGCCTTTTTGAATTCCTCAAATTTATGACTCTTGGAAGTCTTTTGCTTCTTTTGTTTCTTTTGAGAATAGGAACTAGTCCTACTACTGGAAGAGCCTTCTGAATCACCAGCTTCCTTCTCAGTGGAATCATCTGGCACTGGTCCTTTACCTCTGGGGTGGACCTTTTTGGATGTGCTTCTCTCAGTGTGGCCACTGACGCGACCACAATTCTGCATCTCAGGTTCATGCTGCATTTGTTGCTATAGGTCGGATAAGCTCTACAGTAGAATTGCATTAATTTCGGTTTGCTTTTCTTGTTCTTTCATCATCCTTTCATTATCGGCCTTGCAGCTTTGTAATTCAACCATGAGACTCCTCACAGTCTCAGCTAGGCCTAGAGGGGTTCCTATTTCTCTTCTTTCCTCAGAATCTTCATCTCTGTTGTGGGAGCCTTCTCCCACCTCTTGGTGAGTCACCATACTCTACGTTTGTAGATTCTCATGGTTGATCGTTTGCTTGAGTGAAAAGACAAATGCTAGATGTTAGTCAAGAGTTAAATTCATTTTTATAAATGGCGCATAAATTCATAACTTCTTTCATTTGCATACACAGTCAAGTTCTCATTTTCCAAGTTTTTAATCCTGGATAAGAGAGTTAAGTCAGGGGATTACTCCTCATAGGAGCATTTTGAATGAGGTTTATGCACGACTCGTGCATGATCCCAATCAGGCCGAGTGTTGTAACCATGCTCTGATACCACTTTGTAAAATACCCACTACCTAAATCAAAATTTTCCAGTTCTCTGTCGGACTCGAGCTCCTAAATAACCACGAAGATCCAACGTAAACTGTCTCTTTCTCTTTTCTTCCCCATTCTCAGGTGATCGCGGGTCATGATCACGGTTCAGTTTGAACGTAGTGCCTATTTGTGTTTCACGCTCCAGCGCTGTAGTAAGGTCCAAACATTAGACTCTGCAATCACCAAATCCCACCAGGGCTAATGTGCATCCCATAGGGATGAATTCCCACGGGGTCAGCAAATGGCCAATAGGAATAAACCTCAACAGGGGTAGAGAACAACAAATGAGAAACGCACGTTGCGTGGTTAGGTGGTATACAGGTGGCAAGGGGAACGTGACACAGTGGACTTCATGACAGGGAGGGGTCCCACTTCACACGCCACACTATTCCAGACCCCCCCTCGTTAAAGGCAGAATGGCAAGGGGGGTCAAGAATCCACCTGGATGTCGTTGATCACGATGAGTAAATCTTCGACCATTCAAGAGTTGCGTGTCCAATTCCGGACCCCCTCCACTACCGCTAAAGGCAGAATAGTAAGGGGGCTCTGGAATGGAACCTCAGACGTAGATCTAGATGGGTGGACTCTAGCCATCTAGATCTGCTCGCCGCTTATCCTAAAGCATATTCATGTCCTGGCTTAAGTCGACGTCTCACCTCCACATCTAACAATCATTACAAACTCAGAGATCCTCCAAAAGAATCTCTTCTGTCCATCAGGGTTTTGACGCTCGTGATGTCCCAACAATTTGGTTCACCGATCCCCGAATCTCGATACGCTCCTCTGCTACCTTAGCCTCTTGGGCTAAGTCATTTAATCCACGTGACCTCTATCTCACAAGACTGTAGCCTTGTCCCTCCTTGGGGTTTCAGGGTTTTCAATGCCAAAGTGCATATGTCCATGGAATTCCCGATTCCTCAAATCCCGACTCTCCGATTTGTTGACAACTGGCCCCTCACGGTGGCACTATCCTCCTTCTCTGGTGTGTGTACAACTGACCCCCACTCATCCGAGTTTTGTGTTTCACGATTCCAAAGTGCATCGATAACTTGTCACCGGGATCTCCGATATCCCGATGAGCCAAACTCCGATGGTGGCCTCCTCGTCGAGACTTTCCTCGATGGCCTGGATATCTACCACACATCCCCACAAATGAGTGGCTCTGATCTCGTCGGGATTTCGAGACTTGTGATGTCTCAACTCCTTCGACCTCAGGAACTCTGATTTCCCGATGCCAAACATCCTGACTCTCTGCAGATTTCTAACACGCGTCCCAAATGGATGGACTATCTAGATGAACTCTCGGGATTTGTCAAATGCCAACCCAAAAGGCACTTACCTGTTCGATCCGACGACTGACAGGGAAATGGACCCAGATCTAACGGTCTAGATCCGTTCTTTCTACGCACACTACCGAGACTAAACTCTGAGCATCTTAACTTGATCCAATGACTGACGATATTTCTGATGAGATCCAGTGGCTCAGATTGTCCCAACTTGTGCATTCCTCCACTACTTCATGGATGTGGAAAGATCCATGGTCCAAATGTTCTCCTGGGTCTCAGGATCTACGATCCTGATTTCCCCGTTGTTCACGAAGATAGAGGGAAAAAGGGCAAGATATGTAATTCCCTCGTTACTTTCATCAGTCTAACAGTCGTGAATGGCTATGGGTCACCCAATGAAATCTCAGTCATCAATTTGTTACATATCCCTACACTGCTACCTCGGAACCTTAAGAGGGTCATTCCTCCTCGTACAGGGTTAATAAGACTTGTGCGTTCAAGTCCTTTTTCTGGGTTCTTGGTGAACCTTTCTAAGGAGGAAATCTTTGTGAAGAGATCTATACCGGGGCATTTCTAGAAGTAGATATGGGTAAACAACTTCTCGAGGATGAGCTGGAAGCCTAACTTAGTTCGACTCATGCCTAATGAAATTCATGTATCAACATAAGTCATGCGTGGTATTCCTGTTATAAGCATATATCTAACATTACTTATCGAAACACTACTTAGACATTATTATACTGTAATTGTTCACCATTTCATAGTTTATGAGCATATATGCAACATATGAATTTCAAGATGCAATATGAACAAAATACTTATCAGAAATAACTTCAGAAGTGGGTGCAACTGCTGAGAGGGGTGCTCGTTTCCACCCAACAATAGGCGTAGCGACTCCTAGTAGATTTACCACTAGCCACCCCTAAGCTGAGACCACGATGCTCTGAGACTGCGTCTCTCTATTTTCCAGTGACTAGGAGTGAAGGTTGCAATCCTTCCTCCCTGCTATCACTCACTCTGTGTAATGCCAGAGTTCGCCTCGCATCTACCCCCCTCAATCGCCTCTTCCATACACCTTATCCTCTCGCAAGGTTGCATGTGGCGCGATTACCCTCGTACTGATCAGGCCTGATGGCTCTACGGATAGGTGGTTCACCTCCCCATCCCTCATTAAGACATCAACCTTCCATCCTGCAAGGCATTAAATTTCAGGGCCAGTGAGCCGCTTTTGGTTCTCCGGGCCAGTGGAGTCCAAATACGGTATTTAATTCTCGGTGGAAGTTAACGCCACCTTTCTCGGTGCCTTCCACTGCCATCGTGGTCTATTTTTCTGCACATCCCCTCATCAATAGTCCTGCAATAAATTCAAAATGTTATTCACATTCATTGACCTCTTCCTCAAGTTCCATTTACATCACATATTCACATTTATGATTTTGCCATAGTTCTTGGCCAGTCCAGTTATATTTACAAGTTGGGGGAAACAGGGTGCTACAGAGGGCACCGAGTAAGCATCGGGTGCCAATAAATGTGAAGTGTTTGAAGAGGGAGAGGTAGATTGAATAGCTACATATGCGGTCTTGGCTGAGCTCAGTGGCATAGTGTTACCGAGCACATCAAATTCCAAAGGACTAGGCACAATCCAAGGGTCAGATGATTCCAAGGATTGATAAGGCATAGTCAAGATCATATTGACGCCAAAAATATGATGTACGATAGGTGGAAGTGGTGTAGGGAAAGTACCCATGAGGCTAGAATATTTCAATAAGCCAACACCAACACTTTCATACGTAACCAGGTGGTCTCCCAAAAAGGGAATGTTGTTGGTAGCAGGGATGCGAGCATCAGGTGTGCAGAAATCAAGCTGATCGATGGTAAAAAAATTTCGTTGATGGGGGAATTGTACACATCAAAACACCGAAGAGGCGACGATAGTCATATCATAGAACCAACTTCTTCCAAGTAGTAGATTGTAATCGAGAGGAGCATCGACCACCTCGACATCAACGGTAACAGTTTTTCCGCTCAACTGAACGACTAAGGATTGTAATAATCCGTGAGGTTGAAAACCTCATCCATCGAAGGTGTGTAACATGGTAGTGGATTTTTTAAGGGTAGGTGATTTAAATCCTTTCCAATAGGCTAGAGACATGACACAGGTAGAGGCTCCCTCATCCTGGATAGTCCGGTGGATTTGTTGATTGTGAACAACAACATCGATTTGGAAAGCTAGTTGGTGGGAGAGTCGCGGTTGATGATCATCCAGATTAAATGTGAGGTTGTTTGATGACTCAATATCAAAAGCGCCGATAGTGGCTAAGAGCATTCTACATTGGCTGGGGAAGTGTTGTAGAAATTCCAAGGCGGACATAGCACACGGGGCTTGGGCCAAATCCTCTACAATGTTGTAATTTTGGGCAGCCCGTGAATTAGGGTTGAAGGTAGATTTCTGAATGGTGCTCTTAGGAGGGCATAAGATGGAGTCAAAAGAAGGTTTCTCAATCTGGAGTGGCCCGGATGGAGGGCTAACAGATGGAGGATTAATAGAGGATGGTAACGGGTCTGGTGAAGAACCGTTAGCAGTCTTTGGTTTATCAGGTTTAACTGGTGTGTCATATGTCGCAGAGTGAGTGGTTAGATTAACTCTGTTAAACATGTAAATGTGGGCACTTGTCGAGGCCTCATCATGGGGTTGGTTGGAATTTCCCCTCGGCGTGGGGGTTTGTGCAACCAAAGATTTCTGCTGTGGAAAAGGCTAAGTGAGCACAATGGGTTGTGAATTTCCCTTGAAAAGTTTGGCCACTTCATCGCGATGTGGGAAATATCGAGTGTAGTGATCATCAACACAAATGAGACATGGGAATTTTGGTTTTCATTGTGGTTGTTTTCCAGCAACAGGAGTTTGCGGTTGGGTTTTGGGTTGTTTGTTGTTATTGTTCTTTTTTGGTTTGTTTCTCGCTTTATTCTTTCCCCCAAGTTGTTGTGAAGGGGTTGATTGGACCACATTCACATCAGAGACCTGAGTTTGAAGGGGGGTAGAAGAGGGTACAGTCGAATTGGGAGTAGCCGTCGAAGCGGGCCACTGAATCATTCCAGTAGACTAGGTAGTAGATTGGGTTTTGACGGAGCCAATAACTCCATCGACATGCGAAGCAGTCGATGGTTTGGATGGATCATTAGTGGCATGGGTAGCATTCGGTATCAACTCATACACAATACCAGATTGTGAATAGACTAAGTCTAAGTACTAAGCTTGGGCAATGGCTTCTTCCTTGGTGACTACACTGCCCATGGCAATGTAATGAGAAATTTGGGGTAACAACGATTTAGTGAACCATTCCGCTAACAATTGGTCAGGAATGACCGCTTTGATTAGCCTTCGTCGTCATCTCCATTCATGAATATGGTCGGAGATGTGTACGGAAGTTGTCTGACGAAGGGAGGTTAATAGTTCAGTACCCGTCTCGTACCGAATGGGTAGTTGGAAGTGTGTGAGGAAGGACATGGCGAGGGAGTTGAAATCGTGAAAAGATGCGCGTGGTAATTCAATATACCATTTCACTGCGGAACCCGTAAGTGTTTGTTGGAAAAGACGCAAACGAATAGAATCATCCATGAGGGAGTTGGATGAGCACCACAAATGGAAAGTCATCACATGGTTGTTTGGGTCTTCTTCAGACTTCCCGTTGAATTTTGGGATATCAGAAGGAAGTTTAGCTGGAATAGCTGGCCAAACCGTAGAATGATAAACATGATCATTCGTTAACCAAGACAATTCTGGAAGGTCCAGGGTAGCTAGAAAAGGTAGTTGTTGGTTAACCTGTGGGTAATGTTGGTGTGGCAGAGGGACACCAGTGGGGCCAATTACCGGGTTATGTGGATAATTATAACTAGTGGTCCCTCTCATGTGAGGTTGGTTTTGACCAGAGTACACAAGATGTGAGTTGTTTTGAGAAGCATGTGTGAGCGGAGGATAACCGGATGGGTTTTGTGGGTTATAGGGTGGGTTTGGCATTTGTCCATAAGGGGGTTGTTGCGGATTCTGAGCATTTTGTCCTGCTGAGAACTGTGGGTTTCCTTGAAAAAGGACATTCCATAGATTGGGTGCGGCGGACACATTTTGTCCATGTGGTTGATGGTAGACTCTGACTTGAGGCTGCCCTCCAGCATGAGGGTTCCCCCTGAATGGAATTTTTCCTCCGGTGGGAGGATGTCCCCCATCTTGAGGTAGAGTTCCCGGGATTTGAGAACTAGACATAAAATACTGACTGATGCCGCCGAGTGGGTTAGGACCACCAAGACCGGTCCCTCTAGGTTGTTGGATAGTTATAGAACTTCCCGGTATAACTTGGGTAGTAGTTTGGGTAGTGGTGGTAGTGGAAGCATTCATTGTCCTGAATCCAAAAGGGAGTGTAGGTCTTGGTGTTACAGGTGTGCCAATCGGAGCTTGATTAACCACCGCGTTACCGGCGGGGATAGTCGGAATGTGCGGGACCATTGTAGAATGGGCCGTTTGGAGGGGAATAGTAGACCTTAGGCCAATGGAAGGTATGTTCATACCAACGGGTGGTGTGGTTGTAAAAGTGGTGGTACCAGTAAAATGGTTCAGAGGTACGGTGTACGAAAAAGGTGCGTCGGCACCTTCCCCTATTCCATAAAGATTTCGCACCAAGCGTGGTGGACTTCGAACAATGTCTGTGGTCCAAAAAGGGTCATCGACTAAAGGGTTTTGAGAATACACACCCAGAATGTCAGAAGGATTGACGACAAAAAACTCTCTAGCGGAATTCAGGTGGAGGATACGCCATTCATATCCCTTCGGAATGCGGTAAGCTTCCAGAGATTCTGAAACAATTCAAAAATTCTCCAAAGGAGTGGGAACTTCTTCCTGGGAAGTTGTAGTGTTTTGAACCTCGCTCCGTTGAGGATATTCCTCCGTAGAATGAGGGGGTAAAGGGGTGTTTCCTTCCATATTTTCTGGAGGAAGTCCCTGTAGCCTCCGCGAGTGGCATGGAGGGTCGATGTTGGCAAAAAAGAGTCAGCGAAAGAGATCTATGGCCAGCTACCGAAAAGAGACAGCATACGCTAAAAAAAAATCTAAGAATCACAACCAAGCAAATAGGACCTTCTTTTGATGACCGTACTAGTTGGTGATGAAATCCAACGTTGCGTGATCAAGTCCAGAAGGGGTGGGGATATGGTGGAATAGTTACAATGGTGACCTTCTTAACGGACTTATGCCTTGGTGCAAGCTTCCACGCAGTAATTGTGGATTTACCCTCCAAGGAGACTGAGTGAGTTTGACCAATGTCTTCTCCAGGTACAGTGAGACTTCCCGTCACCGTCACCTTGTGTAAGACCCTAAATATTATGGCCACTAAGGTTACCAATTCACAGTCAGCCCCTGGGCGGGAACAATCGACAATCTGATCAGAACGTACGGGAAGGGTATCGAGCCTGAAATCAACTAAAAGGATTCCACGCAGTAATTGTGGATTTACCTTGAAGTGACCCCCATAATACAATCTAACCACCACAATCAGTTAAACCACGGAGGGTTAGTCCCCGTAGCTCACCCGAATGCGACCTCGTGCGTAACCCCTGTGTGAGAGGGGGATCCCAGGAAGACTTATATGATGATTGGATTTGGCTCTCCCTAACTCAGGATGCTACTATTTGTTTTGGAAACTTTGGAGAGTTATGCTCATAGCCCTAATCCAAAGTACTAAGCCTAATCTATTGTTGGTGGAGGATCCTAAAAAAGAAAAAGTTCTAGATAACTTTTAATTAGCATTGATTTTATGGTTGTTCTTTATGCAAAAGGGGTGCATAGAAGTGAAACGAATGGAATTATAACTCAGTCCCAAAAATGCATCAAATGTGATAAGCAGTCATTTCTTTTCGATGAACATCTATCTAAGGGAGAGAGAGAGTTCTTTTCACTAACAAGCATGAATAACGAATATCCTCAAACAATTCTTTTCTCAATCAAATCCTGATGTGATGCTAAAAAATTTAAGAGGCCTTCTAACATGCACAATCAATCATGAAGATGATTTTATTTTTTTATTGTTTGCATATGAATAATGATCATTTCAACATGATGCTCGTCTTGCTAATTATCTTCTCGTATGAATGAAAATCAAACTAGTACAAGCAAAAGTGATACAAACAATACACCCTTTCATTGTGATGAAAAGCGAAAGAAAAGAAACAATCAAAGAGAAAACAAACTTCACGCCCAAAAGAAAAATTGAAGGACAATGATCTTGATTGAAATCAAGATGAAGAGATCTGTAGGCCTTTGATGACCTTCACCAGGGTTTTTACTCAGTTAAACAGAGAGAAAGACAATGCATGGGTCTCAGACTCCAATCAACAGAAAAACTCAATAACAATAGTGAAGAAGGCTACAAAATCCAAATAGTAAGATGTTCATTCTTCAAAAAGACAGATGTCAAGGCTGGAAGAGAAGAAACATTGACTCACAAGGTTACTCAGCAGGAGAGACACAGAGGCAAAACCCAAAAAAAGCAATTCTGGAAAGTTTATTGGCCAAAGGAGGGATGGCGCTCTGTTGCCAAAGGAAAGGAGCGTTATAGCGCTCTGTGCAAAGCTATTAGGGAGCGATGGTGCTTTGTTAGCATAGGGACAGGGGCGCCAGGTTCAAAAACTCCCAGAAATGTCAAAAAAATCCAAAACTTGCAATTCAAACTCGACAACTATGTTGAGTATGATGGGTTAGGGAGCCAATCAGCTCATGAAACCAATGAAAATAGGAGTGAACCAGGTCTGAAACAATCAAGGGGTATAACAAGGTTAATGAGGAGAAATCAAAACAAGGAGTTTCGATTTGAGGCTATCTCCCCAGTGGAGTCGCCAGTTTCTATTGTAGGAAAATCTCCCTGCGGATAGGTAGATTGCCTCAAAGAGCTTGACCTTAACTCTAAGACAAAAAATTCTTAACGTGGACACTGACTTCCTTTCAAATATATCCAAACTAACACATGAGAAGGAAGGACAACAGAAGTACCTCTTTATCGACATTTGTCCCTGCACGCTCCAGGTTGCGCTCCAATATTTTTCTCCTCGCTGGATCCTGTGGACAAAACAAGATACGACCACTTCCTACTCTATTGATATTAGCTTGAAAACAGATCTATCTATCAATGATAAGTTCATGTAACATTAGACACAAAATAAAAATAAACAGGCCAAGCGTGTCATATTAATGAGAATAACGACAACAGTACTTACAATCGTAGATGTGAATGCGACAACTTCGTCAAGTCCCCTTCGTCTAACCCTTGACTGAAAGATCCACAACTTGGATAACAACAACTTCACTAATCACTCTCTTTTGGCTGATTGTGTGTTTCCTACAAGATCATAGGTTTCATGCTAGAAGTTCTTCCCCTCCCTTTCCACCATCATAGAGCCTGCTTATATAGGTTAAGAGGAGCTTAACCTCTTGAGTTATATTTAGAACAAGTTGGGGAAATTCCTCCTCAGATCAGGGATCTCCTGATCAAACGAAGAATTCGAATGCAAATACCTCCTAATCTTGAAAGATCCTCCTCTTATTCTCCTCAATGGGCCAACTACTGCCTTAGATTAGGCATCGCTCCCTTAGAAGGGGCATCAGAGCGTTGTAGCGCTCCTTGAGAAGCTTAAGGGAAGCGCCAGTGCTCCAAAAGTGAGTAGTGCTCCTTCAGAAGGGAAGGAGAGAATTATAACACTCCCTGAGGCCTTGTAGGGGAGTGCCAATGCTCCTAAGGATGATATAGGGGAGCGCTCCCCCTCAAAACCTTTGTTTCAGAGCTCTCTTCAGGTGTCAAGAGTCCTTTGACTTTAGTTAACCATTCCTTGTTCTCCAAATCAGGTACATGAGATGTTTTAAGTGTCTCCTTAGTGTCGTCAGCATGACAGTATGCTCGAACACCATTTGTGACACTTGTGACCAACTTACGACACTTGCGAAAGTTGTAAGGAAGATGCGACACTTACGACAATTGAGAGGAATATGCGACACTTATCCAGTTGAGTAATTTTGACGTGTAACACCTGTGTAATGTGATGAATGCATGCATATCTTTATCATACTTTTATTAGTTAAACACTGTGTGTAATGAATGAATGAGTTATTACATTGCTTGGTTAATTGTTGTTGGGATATAATGAAAATATACCATGGAGGTCAAAATATAAAAGAGAATAGCAGTAGTTTGTAACACGAGTTAGAATAAGTGGCTTAGAATGCAGATCCCATATCTCATACTCAATCCTAGGATGTAAACACCTGAGTCTTACAGCCACCCATTAAAGCTATTGCGGGTGAGACTGTGCAGTGCATTCCATGTGTTGTGTTGCCTTCTAGTTTACCAAAAGGGCTGACAGTTTTAAGCTTTGTTGGTACCCTAAAAGATATGAACCTTGGGTCAACAACGTAGGTAGTAGGGAAGAGTATTTCATGTTAAGCCAACAAATGGTTCATTGTCATGTTAAGAGGAACAATAGAGGACTGAGTAAATGAGACAAAATGCATAAGAAAAGAATGAGTGAAACCAAAAGACTGTTGAGCCACTAGAAGGGAATGTTGAGATCGTCGAATCCCATGAAAGAAGAAATAGAAGGCTAGCTAAGAACCTAAGAGATGGAATTTGCACAGAAAGACAATAGAAACCCTAGCATCATAGCTCGCAAATATCTGGATAAATATGTGTTTATGGATTTAGACGAAGTCTTTTTCTGTGATTTTCCCCACCTACTATAGGAGTGGATTCTAAGGTTGAAAGATAACCATGCGACCAACCAGATCTGACAGTTAGACTAGACCTCAGTATAGGTTGAGCAGTTACAATAGGTGAACAACAAATTCACCCATGCAATCAAATTTTGGCTTGACAGTATTGTGGCAAGCTTCATCACAGAGTTTGCAGTTGACACAGCGAAGTCATATAGCGCAACAGAGCAAGAATTTCTATGTAGACCCCGTGGAAGGTACATTCGATCACTATATACTTCTATTAAAATACTGATATATAAAAAAGGGGTAATGAAAATGGAATTAGACAACTAGACTTCCCTGGGTGCATGGGGGAAGGGGGGAGCAATGACAAATAGAGGATAGATGGATGAAGATAAGAATAAAGGTAAGAAGGAGGAGGAATTCTTGGACCCGATCTTGATGGATGATGACCAGCTTAAGTGGATCTTGGCGTCATCAGGAACGACACATAGTAGAGTACCCTACTAATACAAGGTGAATACTAAGAAGAGATTCATAGCCATGAGGGAGGGCTTGAAAAGTGATGAGGAAGAGGTAGAGGATCTCTGGGCTCTAGAGCAGATTGAGAAAATCCTACGCCCAACCTATGAGAGGAAAACAAGAGGCCCAAGAACTGGAGGATAATATATCCATCCTTTCCATATTAATGTTAGTGTGGAACCCATAAACCCATGTGTGACCAATACACTAAAGAGAAAACCACCGTTTCGACAACCCAAGTTCGGAGGAAGTCCAACAGAAAGAAGTACATCTACCGCAGGAGCACCAACTGGAGGAGCCAGTCCAGGCAGTACTAGTCAAGTATATACACCGCATGGAAGAGGTAGTAGTTTAGTATTTAGAATGGCAAGACATGATCCCACTATCAGATTACCATAATTTTGAGGAGAGGCATCCAAAGACCCTGGGAAGCATTTGTTCATTTGTGCAAAGATCTGGGAGGGAAAAAAAATCACTCATGAAGATATCAAACTTGCACAGCTAGAGATCACGCTAAGGGACCGCGCACTAGACTGGTACATGAGTCTAGACATGAAGAGTGACCCTGGAATAACAAGGAAACTGGAAGACATAAAGAAGTTACTAATTAATGAGTTCCAAAAGTTCATCTCAGAGGATCAATGCATGAACGATATGATCGAGATAAGACATAAACTAGGAGAGTTTGTATGGGATATTGACCAAATATTCAAGTGACTGAAAGGGAATTTAAAATACCTTATGACCGAGATGAAACACCGACACCTGTTTTTCAACTCACTACTCCCACACCTAAAATTTCCCTTACGACAACAAAAGTTTCAGAGGCAGGCTGAGGATCTACAGGAAGCCTTGCAGTTGGAATACAACCAATACCAGCAGACGGACCCAACTATTGAATAATTGAGAGAGTATTTGAAGAACCTCACATTTCAGTTGAACCAGAATAAGAACAAGGACAAACGAGAAGTTGTTTGGTGCACCACATGCAAGACGAAAGAACACCACAAGAATGAATGTCCAACATTCGTGCAGTTTATGGAAATAGGCATGCTAAACCCACTACCACAAGGAGGATTATGGTGCGAAATATGAAAGAAACTGGGTCACGACCCTTACCACTACACGATGATGTAGAAGTACTAGACAGTTCCAAAGAATTCTTATTGCACCTTTTGTAAGTCAGTGGGCCACGACTACAAAGATTGCAGAACTATGGAGCTAATGCGGGAAAGAACATTAGATGCATATAGGGTACAGGCCGAAATGATGACTAGGCAAGCAATGCCACAGTTCAATCAAGCCCCAACTCCATACAAAATTGCACAATAGCAGTACAATACTGCACAACAACCATACAATAATGCATAGCTGCAGTACAACCTGACGCAACCCCAGTATAATACCACACAGTATAATCAGGCACCATAGTACAATGCACCAAGAGGGGACCGAAGAAGCTATCGAGGAGGAGGATGAGCCAAAGGAGGTTTTATACATGGCAAAGGACCAGTCACATGTCACAACTATCAGCAACCGGGACATTACAGATGGGAATGCCCACTGCCACCAGTGACTTGTATGTATTGTCGTGCATCGGATCACGAGACAGAGGAATGTTCAACACTATTAGTAAAGATCCAGGAAAAGAGGAACCATAAAAACCAGAATGTTCAATGGATTTCAGCTGAAGCAAGGGAGAATTTTCAAAACATCATTATAGTCACTGGTGGAGGAACGAAAACAGGAAACAAAGCAGTCCAATAGGAAACCGTGCAGAACCAATGGGTAAAGAAGAACACCGAACCAAGAAAGTAGTTCGACACACCAAAATAAAAGGAGACTTTTAAGGAAGCTAGACAAGAATTTTAGAAGGTGGACACAACGTCGACTTCCATTGCGCAACCAACCAATGAAGCCCCAGAATACGAAATGTCGCCATCATTGGATCATACCAATGGAATTCCACCCAAGGCACAAGTAAGTACTATCAAATAATTTTTGCAATCATGCATAAAAATGTTAAGTGATCCTTCATCTGTGAAAATATTGCAAAACATCCTAGAAATGTAGCAATGAGATGGAGTGAAATCTAGAACTAAAAAATGTCAATCATCTACACACAAGAACAAGAACAAGTAGGGAATTTAGACTGAATGCTAACATTGGGGATTTCAATATGGGAGATATCATACTGGACCTAGGATCCGAAGTGAATGTGCTACCCAAGAAAACCTGGCAATGCATGGGAGAGACAACATTGGGATACTCAAATGTCCAACTAAAACTAGCAAACCAACATAGGGTCCTACCAATAGGGAGACTGAAAGGAGTAACAATAGATCTTGATGGAGTGCACACTAAAGCATACTTTGAAGTCATTGAAATAGTAGATGGCACAACACCATACCCAACATTACTTGGTATGGATTGGGTGTTTGACAACCAGACCATAATTAAATTGAAGACAAGAAAAATGACATTTGAATCCAGAGATTATAGGGTCATATCACCACTAGAATCGTCAGAAGGGGAGAGGTTCATAGAACCGACTTGCTTGGACCTAGAGGAGATGGGCCAGTTGTACAGAACAACTGTGCATGAGGAGGATTATGTAAACCCAACTAGAGACAGGGTACTCAGTTGGTGCAACATTACTTCATGCACAACATATTCAAACACCAGGTTAAAAAAATGGTAGCAGAGACTACACGAAGTATCCATGAGAAGATGTGCAAGAATAGACCACGCAGTATGGTGGATAGGTATAGAAATCAAGGAACCACCTAGTTTCCATAGACTAAATGAGTTGGAAACATTCTTGACACAATATGAAGATGAAGTATTAGAGAAAAAGAGTCTACTAGCATTGGAATTAGCACTTAAGGCCACACCCGCAAGATGGTGGGGTGCACACAAGGAGACTATCACAAACTGGTACCAATGTAAGCGGTTACTGTGCATAAGGTTCGACGCAGAACATAAAAACAACAAACAACGGAGATATGAAGGGCCAGGGACACCAAAAAAACACTTGGAGGAGTGCGAAACATTATGGAAAATGAAAGCACCAGAGGAATGGCCTCACCACTTCATTCACACATTAGAGGGCATACCAGCGAATTGGTGCACAGATCAGGAACTGTGCAAAGGAACTACAACGTGGACGACATTGCAATAGAACTTTATCATCACTTTATTATTTAAGCATGAGAACCCCAACATAGATGCAGCCTTGAAATGGATCAGAGGAGTTATATTCATTGAAGAACCAGAAATAGAACTTATTACCGAAGAGCAACAATGAAATAAGCAACAGTCAAGGAACTATTGTCATGTTACCAGGTATAGGAGGAAGAATTGGAATAAGATGACCCATGCGACATTCAGATTGAAGAAGTAGAATGTGAAAGAGATGTGAAGGGACCACCTATAGAATCCAAAGTTATTTCCACACCAATCAAGGTAAAGAAAGTTAACATCGGAACAACTGAACATCCCAAAATGGCCAGAATTGGATACTACTCGGATGAACCAACAGTAGAAAGCATCACAAAGTTGTTACGCGATTGTAGCGACTTGTTTCCTACAACATTTACAGAGATGAAGGGAATAGTAGGAGAACTGGGAGAGATGAAGATACCTCTCAGACCTGAAGCAAGACCGATTAGACAACGACCATATAGATTTAACCCCATATATAAACAAAAAGTTAAAGAGGAGATCAACCAGATGCTCGAAGCCGACATAATCGAACCAATCAAGGAATCAGAATGGATAAGCCCAATGGTTGTACAGGACAAGAAACAAGGAATATGGATTAAGATATGCGTCGACTTGAGGAAGTTGAATTATGCATGCCTACATGACCCATTCCTTACACCATTCATGGATGAAGTGCTAGAGAATGTGGGGGGACACAAAGCTTACTCATTCACTGATGGATTCTCAGGCTACCATTAGATCAAGATAGAATAGGAGGGTAGATACGAGACCATGTTCATGAAAGAATGGGGATCTTACCAATATACGGTCATGCAATTTGGATTGAAGAATGCACCAAAAATATTCTCCAGAGTGGTTATCGCATCATTTAAAGAATTCATCCATCAGTTTCTCGAAGTATACCTAGATGACAAGACAGACTATAATCTGTTGAAAAACCATGTGGAAGTTTTACGCTTGATGCTAGAATGATGCAAACAGTGTCAGATATCACTAAACATAAAGAAATGTATATTTGGAACACCGTTTGGGATACTATTGGCCATATAGTATGCAAACAAGGGCTATTGGTTGATCTGGCAAAGATCGCAGTCATCGTTAATTTACCAGCACCAAAAATAGTCCATCAGCTATGAGCGACATTAGGACACAGAAGATACTATAGGAAATTCATCAAAGGATATGCGCAGATCAAAACACCAATGGAAAAAATTCTAAGAAAGGATACAAAGTACCAATGGAATGATGAGTGTCAACATAGTCTGGATACTCTGAAAGAAAAGATGGTCACTGTACCAATATTAGTATTTCCAGATCCGGGAAAGACATTCTATGTGCATGTATATGCATCAACAATAGCACTTGGAGATATCTTAGCACAACCAGGAGTAGGAGACTTGGATCACCTAATAGCATTCACAAGTAGAAAACTATCAGACTTAGAACATAATTATAACACGACGGAAAGAGAAGGACTAGCTATGGTTCACGCACCACAGAAGTTTAGACACTACCTATTGGGAAAACATTTTAAGATGTTTACAAATCACTCATCCCTAAAATACCTAGTCAACAAGCTAGTGTTGGGAGGGAGAATCTTTTGATGGTTACTGCTATTTCAAGAATTTGACTTCGAAGTAATAGTTAAAATAGGAAAACTAAATGAAAGACCTGGCCACCTATCATGGGTAACAAATGGAGAAGAACCCTTGAACTTAGAAGAAAACTTTCTGGATGCACAGTTATTCTCAATACAGATTGTTGATGACTACTTTGCAGAGACCATACAGTACTTGAGCACAGGTACCGTGCTGCAAGAATATACCACCACGCAGAAGAACAACCTAGTAGTTCGTGCAAACGACTATCAACTGATCGCAGGACATCTATATAAAATGGGTGCAGACAACATTTTACGAAGGTACATGTTAGAGAATGAATGACCAAGAATTTTAGCAGAAGCCCACGACAGATTGATAGGAGGACACTATGCATGAAAATCTACTGCACAGAAGGTACTCCGCGTAATATTATGGTGGCCAACGATTCACAGAGACTCGAAAGAGTACTGTGAGGGATGCGATGCCTGTCAAAAGGTAGGCAAACCCAACAAAAGGGATGAGATGTTGTTACGACTGCAAGTGACATTAGAGGCATTTGATAAATGGGAAATAGACTTTGTGGGACCAATTAACCCACCAACCAAAAGAATAGGAGAAAGATACATCCTCATCGTGATGGAATACCTAACAAGGTGGGCGAAAGCCACACCAGTAAAAGACTGCAGTGCAGAGACAGCTGCACTCTTCTTATTTGAACAAGTAATTTCTAGATTTGGGTGCCCAAGAGTTTTGATGAGTGAGCAAGGCACACATTTCATAAATAGCACCATATGCGTGATGCTTGAAGAATTTGATGTTCACCACCAGAAAAGCACACCGTATCATCCCCAGGTGAATGACACAATACAATCCTTTAACAAAATTCTAGAGAATGCACTGACAAAGATATATAACGTCAACAGAGACAACTGGTACCTCAAAGTACCAATAGTATTATGGGCGTATAGGATGATATGCAAGAAGTTGACAGGGCACACATGATTCAAACTCATTTACGGCCAAGAAGCGATAGTGCCATTAGAATTCTTAGTACCTAGATTACACATAACAACTATCACACAAATGACAGAGCGCGATGCAATACAGGAAAGACTGAACCAACTGTTAGCAATGGAGGAAGACTGAATCCTGCTAGGATTCCATCAACAAGTTTAGAAAGCTAGAGACAAAGCATGGCACGATCGACACATTAAGAAGAAGACTTTCAAGGAAGGAGATCTAGTATTTCTGTATGACAACAAATCGTTTCATCACCCAGGAAAGATGAGAATTCATTGGTTAGGACCATACGACGTAAAATATGTAACAGACAATGGAGCTATATAGCCAAGAGATTTAGCAGGTGCAAACCTCATAGGAATGATCAATGAGAGCCGACTGAAGATGTATAAGGACAATCAACCACCCATCGCGCAGTTAAAAAAAACAAAACTGAAAAGCACGAAGCACGCCCGAGATGAAAAGGCCACAGGACGCTCGAAACACAAATGCAGTAAATGCAAGAGAAATGGTTACATGCCAAAGAAAAATGAGCCAGAAATGGAAAGTTGGAAAAAGAAGGATGATAGGACAACACTAAGCAAAATTAAGGCATGACAAGGACTGATGGAACATCACATTAAACATGCCAACTAGAAATGGAAAAGTAAGCATAATGGAAAGTACAAAACTGTCATAGATGCATTGAACCCACAATTATGGTGCATTAATCACATCATGGAGGAAGCCTCCTCGATAAGCTTCATGACAAGCCCATACAACACACGAGCATTGAAGCAACTTGTCTATTCATGAAAGGAGAATAGAGAGAGAGCAACAGTAGCTCGATCGAATAGAAGGAGACCATAGAGCTCACCGCAATCCTCCAAATTGAGAAAATGTTAGACACTCACCACTATGGCATCACCGAAGTCCGACGAACCAGGCAAGATAGCCAGATCAACCAGGGTTCAAACTAGGTCATGAGGACAACTAGAATAAAATGAGCAACAACAATTGGAGATTATCGATATTGATGATATCCCATCCCCAAAGACACCACCAGTGATCTCTACACCTATACTGGAGGAGATTCAATAGCCACATGCAGAGGACATGAAAGAAGACATGCCAGCAGTGATGCAGGAACCTCAGAACGAGGAAGAGGAAACCCAACAGGAAGTGCAACCAGAAAGCACTGAACCAATCATGGAAGGAAACAAAATGACATGGAATCAAGGATTAGAGGGGAAACCAGACGAGGTGCAAGCACCCAGCCTAGGTCAACCAATAGAAGATACCATGGGAACTACCTCGGCTTGGAAAAAATGGATTACAGGGAAGCAACCAGGAGTTGTTGGAACTTCATACCAACCACCACAACAGGAAGACAAAGTTCTGATACTGATCTCACCTCACAAGAAACTGACAGCAAAAATTGTGCTACCATGCATACTAGAGGGAGTATAGGTAGAGAAACAACTACTGGGTCACATCAGGAAGCTCAATTATTCTGACCATGATGTATTAGATGAAACCAAGTACCCAGAACATGTGTCGAGGGTTTTTATGAAGAAAATAGTGGTAAACCAACTTGGAGAAATGATCAGCCAGCCACATCAGTGGGCAGTTGGACTGGACATAACAAACATTTTAGGGTTGCTGAAACTTCCACATTTTGACAGAGGCTAGCATGTGAAAACATGCATTAAGAAGCTATTAGAAGTCATGCACGAAGGGGATATATGGTTGGACAGACTTTTCCCCATAACCATTGAGCTTATCGCGTAGATAACAGGACCACTCAGTCGGGGTTTGGATCTCGCGTTGATTTCGGATGATAAATCGAAGGAGAAAGCGTTAGTAGATGAAATGTAGAATAAATATGGTACTATGAGGGGGACAAGAGGCATTATAGTCAAATGGATCAACAATGAAGTGACACAATTGGGCGCAAATATCTTAGCTTGTAAATTTTTAAGAAAATTCTGCAAAGACGAAGTACCAACAAGAGTCATTGTAGTTGCATCTCAGTGCGCAGAAGGCACCTTCATGAGTTGGGAGCCTTATCTATTAAACTTGTTCCAAGAGGACTACAAGGATGCATAGGACCTCAGTACAAAATTTCATTACTCATGGCTACTCACCCTCATAGCCTTCATGGGATGGTGGGAACCAGATTATGTAGTTTTTGCTACTAGACCACAGCCAACGAGAGCGAGATATCTATTACTGAGATCCAGGAAACATGCCAGGAATACAAGGGAAAATGGAATCATCTTTGAAGAATACCTATGAGACATACAGGAAGCTATTAGTCGATCATGGAGAATAACACCAGAGGTTGTCATGTGATATGGGGACATCACTAACTTCTGGGCTACACGTCAAGCCATGTGGATACAACCAAGACATGATCTAGATAAACAATGGATAATGATGCACTACTGCATCACATAAGGTGATATAGACATGGTCATCAGCGAATGGCCTGATGCCTGGAGGATCCCATCCATTCCCTAGGAAGTACTGGAAGGACCCGCAGAAGGAGAAGTAGCACAGGTGGAAACACAGCCTCCGCAAAACCCAATGCCCAAGAAACCAAGGATGGGCCAAAATAAGTAAACTTAGGAAAACAAAGGGACAAAGACGATAAGGACCCAGAATGGTTAGAAAGAGACCAATGAACAACCAAAGCAAGCTAAGGGAGCGCAAGAGACTGCCCAAAATCCCAACACACAGGAACCAGGGGGAACTAAGAGACCAATTGTACAGGCAACATGCACACACAAGAAATCAAAGGTGCAACAAGCATCATTAGACTACATGATCACGGAGGATGATGGAGAAATTATCGCCAGAATGGTCCAGGATTGTCTAGAATAAGACTTCGATCATGCAACACATCATAGGGATAATCTAAAAAAAGAGTTGGTATATATGGGAGAGCTCCTCAGGACACTTGGGGAGGCCCAGAGAGAAAGTAGCAGCAGAGGCATAGAGCCGTCGACAACAAAAACAAACGAAAGAGTGGATGTAGAAGAATGAGACCCAAACCTCCCAATGCCACACACACACACAACAGTCTACATAAAATCGAGCAGGCTATGCATGGATGAAATAGTGGGACAGACACCATTGAAGGATTTGGACCACATCCAATTGGTCTTGACATGGATGCCATCAAGGGCACTATACAAATTGCAAGTTAGCATCGACCATGAGATACAATATCAGGCACATAAAAACTTAGTCGAGCTATAGAAAGAAAAAAAGTAAGCGTTGGAAAAAGAGTATGAGCAGGGCAAATCCAAAACTCAGATGGAGACAGAACACAGGAACAAATTGGAACACAGAGTGGGAGAAATTTTTGGAAAGCTTCCAAGCATTGCGCAAGGAAATGAACTCCCAACCATAGACAAGATCGACCATATTGCGCAGACAATTTCTTGATATTAGAAGGAGATTGAGGATCTCCGAGAATAGATGACACCATGTTAAGAAGAAAAGATCAATATAACATAGAAAAACCTCAGAAAAAGTATGCAATGCCTTGAAAAAGAGATAATTTTAGATAATAAGACTCTTTGAGGGGGAAACCTCCTTTTACCCCACTTAAATGTTCAAGTACAATATGATTGCAAATGAAAATGTCTCCTTGGTATATATAGGAGACTAGGATGTATAATTACAACTAATGGAATAAAGTCGACATAAATAAAATAACATTACTAATGTAATATGCCCCAATTAAGGGGTAATGAGCCAATATTAGGGCTTAACATGCCCCTCCTCTTGAGACAAGTGTTTTCCACAATGATTGAGTAACTCTGGATGCTTCTGTATAAAAGATTCATCTTCCCAAGTGGAATCTTTAGCTGGTAGTTTCCTCCATTTAATGAGATACTCTGAAATGGATCTATTCCTCAGCTGGTGAATTCTTGTGGTAGTGATGGCTTCAGGCTCCAATATGTTTTTTTCTTCCTCATCAAGTTCTAGAAATATAGTTTGAACTGGGATCTTGTTGCCTATAATCTTATTTAAGCATGAAACATGGAAAACTGGGTGTACGTGTGAAGATGTAGGCAACTCCAATTTGTATGCCATAGTAACAATCTTTTGCAACACCTTATAAGGGCCATAGTACTTTGGTGATAATTTATTATCTTTCTTAGCTTGCTTGAGGGACATCTGTTT